>CAUYSK010005160.1:0-22122 GCA_963575035.1 Avahi laniger | reverse complement strand
TATATATATAAATTATATAAAATTCATTTAAAAATATAATTTATATTCAAGTTTAAATACAAATGTCCCCCACGCAGGGCCAGGTCCCAGAGTAAGGCCAAGGCCCTGTCTGAAAAGCGCTACAGCCAAAAACCTGTTACTCTGGTCTCAGCCCCTTGTCTGAGCGCACCTCCTCTTGCTCATGGCCAACGAAGCCAATCCATGGACCCCTTCCGCACCTGTAGAATCACATGACTTAGACTGGGGCCTGGATTCCAAATGATTTCTATGCACCCTGAAGCTTGAGAGACAATGCTCAGCTAAGTGGCTCTCAGCCCAGGCTTCCAATTATAATCCCAGGACCAGTTTGAAGAAACATCATCACCTGTGCCCTCCCTACAGCGTCTTTCTGGGTGGGAGCATCCATGTGGTTTTAGTTAGGTGCCCTGTGTGATTCTAAGGTGTGGCTAGGGTCAAGCATGTGGGCTCCCAGATCCATTCATGAGACCTGAGTCCAGCCTTTTTTCCAAAGGGAGGACACAGGGCCTGCACTGCTGGGTTTCATGGGGGTGGATCAGTGTGGCCCTATTCCCATTGCTGCAGCAGAAACTGCTGGTCTGTGGCAGGAGAGGGTGCTTGAGGGCAGAAAAGGAGAAACTGACATTTTCATCTTTCTTTTTTCTTTTTCTTTTTTTTTTTTATTTCAGGGTATTATGAGGATACAAACATTTTGGTTACATTTTATGTCTTTGCCTCACCCAAGCGAGAGTCAGAGGCATGCCCTACAATGCTCATCATGTCCTTCAGTTGCGAGTTTACCCCCCCATCCCCCAATCCTGTGCTCGCCATCAAATTGGATTGGCAGAATTTAAATGAGAAAGTGGACCTGGAAAATTCTCTCTAATTTAAGAACTTGTTTTTAACACAGAAAGAAGGAATGACATTTGTTTCAATTTATTACTATCTAGTTAACCCTGGCCTTACGGAAAATGGAGGGGGGTGCTTGTCATCATTTCCTCATTATAGGAAGAAATCTTGGAGAACTGGGAGCAGTATCTCTGGTGTGTTCCGAGGTGTCTAGGTCAGCCCCAGGCCAGCGTGTGTGCCCAGTGCTGGAGCTCTCAATGGCATGTGCATTTGTTTAATAAATCTGAATTGTCATCTTCTTCATCCTGTATTATTTATTAAAATGCCTGCAGGTAAAGTAGTTATCAATGGGAGAGTACACGTGGTGCTCTGTGCTGTGTTGTGATATCATGGGCTTACTGTTGAGACTGAAGATAAAGTGATGCACCAGTATCTTCTGCTATTAAGGTATCCAAACTTGCGCACCATGCCAAGAGTAGACTGGAACAGGTAGACTTGGCGGAGTCTCAGCTACAAACAGATGCTCATTTGGATACTGATTAAAATTTCTAAAACATGCGCTGCTTTTTTTTTGGTTACACACAAATATCTTCCTAGTACATCCATTAGTAATAGATGAAAACTCTTTAAAAAGAAATTACTATTTTGAAAGGAATGTATTGTTTGTATATGCCAAAAAGGAGGTCTCCTACATGGAGATATTCAGCACGGGATTATTAAAAACAAAACAAAACAATATTCAGTGTGTGAACATTTCGGATGTTGGTGTTGACTGGTTCAAACAGCAAGCCAGCATAGCCTGTAGTTCTACCCACTCTCTGAAGGTCTCTGTCTTCACGTGCCACCAATAGGACTCTGCTCTACGTGACAAAGGAGTTAAGGAGCTCATTTTCCTTGTGTTCTCCTAGCTTCTCCCCAGTCACTCAGCATTCTCAGAGGAAGCCCAAATGCAGACAGAGAAATGCCAGGATTGTTTTGGGAGAGGGAACAAACCGTTGACAACAGCAGGAAATGCACACAGCAGACTTAGTAGAAATTGCTTTGGGAGAAATTGTTGGGGGCAGGTACATAGCACATAGTTGGGATCTGTGGATGGACAGAAGAGAACTTCGTAACAACTTGAGCCCCTTTACTCTGCCCAGGCCTGTGGGGGATTGGAGAATGCAAGCGCAGATGGAAGGACCAAATGAACCCTGGAATGTTTGGCTCAACTGCCAATGGGTTGGGATTGGCAACAGATGAGCATGTATTTTCCAGAATTCTTTTCTCTTTTACTTTCCTTGGTTCCTTTTCCTTTTTTCCCCAACATTTTTTCTGTAATCTTTGTTTTAAAATAAACAGTGAGTGACCCTCTCAGTAGTGCTGAGAGGCAAAGATGGAAAGAAACAGTTCCTTGCGGCTAAAAATAATGAACTTCATTGGGATTTTCATGCAATGAAAGAAATAGAGAAAAAAATAGAAGGTTAGGAGGAAATTCTGCTTAGAAAGGTCTACGGGGTAGTAAAGGCCTAAAAACAATCATTTTATTTATCGTGTCCAGTGCGAATTCATTCTAGCTCAGTAACACCTTTAGAATTCTCTCTCTCCAATCTTATATCAAGGCAATTGATAGAATTCTTTCATTTATTAAATCAACAAATATGTGAGTATCAGGCACTGTGTTTGGTGCTATGTGTATAGTGAACAAATGATACTTGGGCCCGTTCCTCATGGATGTCCCTTCTTAACCCAACCTCAAGAGGAGGACTTGGCTCTGAAATTTCATCCTAGGTGGACAGGTTTCATCTTGTCAACTTTGAGAACACAGAGATTTTACTGACCCCAATAATGAAAGTGTACTGTGAAAACAACCATATATTGGTGTCTTTTTCACTTAAAAGAGAGGGTTTTATTTTAAAACTATGACCCAAAGCACTTTAAAAATCTACTTCTTTTCAGAAAGAGAGCTATCTCTTTTATTAGCATTTTATTGATTATTATAATTGCCTCTAAAAGTATAAGAATACATTAAAAAAACCCAAAATGATATATGAGATTATTGGCGAGATTTAAAATGATAATTAATGTATATGATGTAAGTACTAACTGGAAAAATTACCTTTATATTATGATTGTAGAAATATTAAATTATACATTCATTAATGCATGCAGTAACTGATCAAATACTAATTATATACTAGGTAGTGAGAGTTTACCCATGAAAACACGTGGTCCTTGCCCTCAGGAAGCTCACACACTAGTTGGAGTTATATTTATAAGGGAGTAATTGTAATAACAAATGTCACAAGAGAGGTTTTATGGGATCTTCAAAGAGAGGATATGGACCCTGATTTGAAGAGAAGGCTTTGCAGAAGAGTTAATAATAGATCTAAAACTTTAAGAATAAACAAACATTTGCCTGCTAAATAATTAGGAGAAGAGCCCTTGGGGAAGAAGTCACAGATTCTGGAAAGAGTATGGAATGTGGGAGAATCAAGAAGAGTGTGTTAAATAAGGAACAGAATACCCTTAGGGAGAGTGGAGTCCGAAGAGTGTGGATAGGCAGGTGGGGACTGAGAATGAGGGGCTTTATGTCACATGGCAGAATTTTGATTTAATACTGGAGAAAACATTTTAGCAAGTTAACAATTTTCAAGTTAACATGATCTTTCTGATGGCAGAAAGTATGAATTGGAAGGGTTTGGAGAGTGTGAATTAGTTTCCTATTACTTCTGTAACAATTACCACAAACTTAGTGGTTTAAAAAAAACAGAAATTTATTACCTTGAAGTTCTGGAGGTAAGTCAGAAGTCCTAAAATCAAAATGTTCTCAGAACTGGGTTTTGTCTGGAGGCTCTAGGGCAGAATTGGTTTCCTGTGTCTTCCAGTTTCTAGAGGCTGCCAGCATTCTGTGACCTGTGATCCCTTCCTATATCTTTGAAGCCAGCAGCGTAGCATCTTCAAATCTCTCTCTCTCTTTCTCTCTGTGACTCTTGTGATTTCGTCTTATAAGGACCCTTGTGATTACACTGGGCCATTTGGACAATCCAGAATAAAGATTAAGATCCTTAATCACATCTGAAAATTTCCTTTTGCTATGTAAGGTAACACGATCACAGGTGTTGGGGATTAGGACAGGGACCTCTTTCAGGATAGGAGATAGGATACCCTCCTACCACAGTGTAGGAGGAGATGAATGAAATAGTGACATCATTTAGGAGACTGTTTCTCTAATCCACGTTAGCAATGATGAGGACTTAAAATGAAATCATAGCCAAGCAATTTCACTCAGATATTTATCCAAGAGAAGTAAAAACAAACAGACTTGTGCAGGAAATGCTCATTGAAGCTTCTCTTATCATAGTTCCAAACCAAAAATAATGCAAGTGTCCATCAACAGAATGGACGAACAAATTGTGGTGTTTACATACAATGGCATACTATTTAGCAATGTAGAGGAACAATTTACTAATGCTACCAGAACATATATGAACCTCAGAAATATTACGCCAAATGAAAGAAATCAGAAGAATAAATACTAGATGGTTTCATTTGTTTGAAGTTCTAGAATAGGTGAAGCTAATCTATGGTGAGAAAAATCTGAATAGTGGTTGTGTCAAGAATGAGGCACAGGATGAGATTACCTGGAAAGGAACATGAGGGAAGCTCATGAGATGTTAGACATGTTCTATATCTTGATTGGGTTAGAGATTACTCAGGGGTTCACATATATAGAAATTTACCAAAATATACACTTAAGACTTGAGCATTTTATTGTTTATGAATTATACATCAACAAAAACAAAAGTATATTAAAAATAAGGTCATAGCAGTAGGGATAAAAAGGAGGAGAAGGATCAAGAGATATTTTGAATCTAAAATTGACAATAACTTGTGAGCCATTGAATACCCGTGGGAGAATAAAGAGAAAAAGAGAAGTGGGCAGGGAAGTAAGTTTTCAAATAGTATTAAGAAAACAAAATCAGCCACTATGGTTGTTAGATACAGATTTCAGTTTTATAAATACTTCGAAAATAAGACACAGTGTTCACTAATAACTTACAAAATAGTAAAAATAAAAAGCATTTATGAATTCGTTTATTTTTATCTTTGTGTTTTCATTCAAAAGACTAAATATTAGTTATTCACCTCAGATGGGAGCAGTGACTGAGCTTGGATTTCTGGTATGGAAAACAGGGCTGATAGGATTCAAGTTTATTTGTCAGATGGAAAACATATACATAATTAACACTAACTCATCTGTATTCCAGGACCAGTCTATGAGGCAAATAAATTAAGCAATTAGTGTATTTATTTGGAACATGAACTGAAGATATTTCATGAACTTCCCAGGGCTTTTGCCTGCTGTGAACATCCACGTGGTCATCAATGCATTCAAATTCATTTGAAGAATAATTAAATGCAGTTAAACTGCAAATTATTTTCAAAAGATACTGTTATGCCCAGTACCTTCATTTTGAAAATAAGTAGATTGCTTTAGAGAATCTGAATAATTATTTCTGGAGTTTATTTAATATGAACAGACACTGTCTGAATCTGTTATGATAACTCCATTGGTTGTCTAACTCCAAGTTCATTCCTTTGGCCTCTCCTCTCCTCCTTTTAGACTCCTTTTCTCCCTCTCTTTATGGGTAATCTCAGCCAATTCCACATATCATTAATCAACTCCCAAATATCTATCTGTAGTCCAGACCCTTCCACCAAGCCTCAGACTTATCTAACACATATCATCCAGAAGCTTTAGCAATTCAGGGATTTGTAGGTTCAAGCTCAGACAAGCCGTAACTGCTTCTATTGTCCATAGAGTCCAAGTTTGTCTACAGATTTCAGTGTGGAAATGGCTTGGCCTTCGGGCTATGTAATGTGCTCCTATTTCTCCCTTTTCATATCTCTTCCAAAAATTTTCTTTGGGAAGCTAGAGCAAAAAAAATTCTAAGAAAGTACACTTCCCTTCTGACCAATAGATCCCAGCTTGGAGACCCTGATTTCTTAGCTGCCTATATTTTATAGTCAGGATAACTACCAGCTCTTTATTTATGACCTAAGTGGTTTACCATTTTAATTAATGAAGTTTTACTCATGTCTGTGCCCTGAAGCAACTTAAAGCAAGGGGTATAATTTCTGAGCCTTTGCAAAATAAATTCATAAACACAAAAGCCTTTTTGAGCCAAGCTAATAAAAACACATCGACTTTAATTGACCGTGAGCCACAATGAAAGCTGAATACTTTCATCATATCGACTTTGTGGAGTCTCTGGTGAAACATTTTAAATGAAGAGCCGAAGTGTTATACAATTTTGAATGTTGAATTTGAGTTTAGACTTTTAAGCATGCTGAGACATGAAAATGGATTTAGATGGAAGGAGTGGAAGGTGCACCTGTGTACCTGGAAAGTTCTTCTAGTGCTTCCATAAGGAACCATGATTTCTGCCTTAGTACTTTTTCACAAAACCATTTGTAACAGGAAGAACTGTGACTTCTATCAATTTTCCATTATACACCATTTTTTTGGTGTCAGCTTGAGAGCAAAATATTTTGAGAACTAAAAAAAAATTTCTTCATGTCACATTTTAAGTTTTAACTGCAGGGTCTGGTTATAAGGGATGAAATGTTCAGAGGTTTTTTTTTTTTTATTTCTCTCCTTTTTACTAAATATAAATGACATGTAATGTTTTAAGAAGACAGTTAAGTTGTCCAGAGGTTAAAAATTATTGTTTTGAATATGATGTCACACGATCTAGAGGACTTATTATACTAAGGATAAACTAAAAACTGAGAAATAGAAGCTGTCACTCAAGAATTAACTCTTACTTGAACTTGCCGAAAATTTCTATTGTTGGTTATCAGTCACTCATATGGCATGTAACTGGGCAAGTCTCTTCAACTGTTTTTTTTTTACTTGTAAAATGAAATTATTGATGATAATAATAATAGCACCTTCCTGATGGGCTTGTTGGAAAGATTAAATGAGATAAAATTTGCAAAATACTTAGAACTGAATCTTACATATGATAAGGGTCAAAAAATGTTAATTAAATTTATTCACATTACAGCTATCTCATGTCCTACTTTAAAATTAAAGGTTCCTTAAGGGAGTCTATTGCTTAGACTAGGTATATTGGCTTAAATTTTTTCCCTTTTATTTTTAGTTGGCACAAAGTAATTGTACATATTTATGGAATACAAAGTGATATTTTGATATGTGTATACAATGTATAAAAATCAAACCAGAATAATTAGCACATCCATCTCATTTATTGTGTTATGAACATTCAAAATCCTCTTCTAGCTTTTTTAAAATATGTAATAAATTATAGTTAATCATACTCACCCTGCAGTGCTACAGAACACCAAAACTCATTCCTCCTTTCTAGCTGTAATTTTGTATTTGTTAAACAATCTTTCTCTCCCTCCTCCCCTTCCCCATACCCTTCCCACTCTAAAATACCCACAATTCTACTTTTGGTTACCATAGCTTTGTGGTATATTTTGAAGTCAAGCAGTGTGATACCTCCAGCTTTGTCCTTTTTGAGCAGGATTGCTTTGGCTATTTGGGGGTCTTACTTGTGGTTCCATACAAATTTTAAGATTTATTTTTTATTTCTTTGAAGAATATCAGTGGTATTTTGGTAGGGATTGCATTGAATCTGTAGATTGCTTTGGGTAGTATGGTAAATTTTAACAATAGTCATTCTTCCTATCCATGAGCATAAAATGTCTTTCCATTTGTTAGTGTCCTCTCCAATTTCTATCATCAGTGTTTTGTAGTTTTCTTATAGTGGTCTTTTATATCCTTAGTTAAATTTATTTCTAAGTATTTGATTTTCTTGTAGCTATCGTAAATGAGATTGCCTTCTTGATTTCTTTTTCATCTAGTTAATGACAGGTATATAGAAATGCTACTGATTTTTGTATGTTGATTTTTAATTTTTTGATCCATTCTTAGAGTTTTTTGGTGGAGTCTTTAGGTTTTTCTAAATATGAGATTATGTCATCTGCAGCGAGAGACCACCTGCCTTTCTGTTTTCCAGTTTAGATGCCTTTTAATTCTTTCTTTTGCCTTAATTTCTCTGGTTAGGATTCCCAGTACTATGTTGAATAGAAATAATGAAACTGGAAGTTCTTGTCTTATTCCAGATGTTAGAGGAAAGGATTTCAGCTTTTCTCCATTCAGTATGATGTTAGCTGTGGGTTTGTCATATGTGGGCCTTATGTTGAAGTTTGTTTTTCAATGCTTAATTTGTTGAGAGTTTTTACATGAAGGGATGTTGAATTTTACCAGATTCTGTTGCTATCTATTAAGATGATCATGTATTCATGGGTAGCCCCCTTGAAAATATATCATGGGTAATTAGGAAACTGTGCTCTACTAGACTCCCAGGGCTATGGCTTCATGGTGCCAATTTAGTGAAAATTACCATCTTTCCTCTTCTCTCTCTCACTTTTGTTGGATTGTGCTCTCCCCCCATGTCTCTCCCCCAAGATCACTCCTTGGCCCCACTTGGCCCTCTTTGCCCCACAGTAATTTCTGCCTTCTCAGTCCTTTAATATGTCTCCCCTCCTTTTAAATACCGTATTGTTATAATTGCTGTGCTTTTAGGTAGTCTAGTTACAAGAGTAGAGCTACGACAATAATCTCAAAAGAGCAAAATAGTATTTCTGTTACTTTAAACTACATGATTTTTAAGAACTCTAGATTCTCTCAAATTCCTTCCAAACAGGGCTAGGAGAGTTTAGAATAATCAGAATTGGAAGTCTAAAATCAATGCCTTTTATTTTCCACTCACTTGCTCATTCATCACGATAATGCTGGCTTACTACTGAAGCCAAAATTGACAGCTATGCTGTTGATGCTGTCTAGAGGTATAATACTACTGTTCCCTGGAGCTGCTAATGCCCAAGACCAAGGGAGCCAATATTTACTCCTGGTTCTTTGATGTATAATGCTGAGGGGTCTGAAGGTGCTGCCACCACAGTTAAAGCTATTGCCATTCACAGTGTTGCCAACGATAGCAATTTTCAATGTTCAATTGTATTTATAGTCTCTATCTCTTTTAGCTATTCCTGCTTTGTTCTTGCAACTCACTCCCTGTAAGCCTGAGTATTGAATAACCATTTGTATAGCACACATTCATACATGTGTAATACATATACTAATTCATTCCAACTAGAGGTCTACCATGCACCAAATCCTGAGAATACAGCAATAAACAAAGTCAGTGAAGTCCTTGCCCTTCACGTCTTCATGGAACTTACCTTCTAGTAGATGAGATAGACAATAAGCAAATAAGTTACCATTTAGCATAATTTCAGGTAATAAGTGCTATGGAAAAAAAATGAGGCAAAGTAAAGGAGTAGACATGTACTCCTAAAACAATTCTTTTGGCCTTTTCTCGACTCTCAAACCAATATAAATACTCAACCTGATGCTAACAATTGAAAAGTTTTCTTATGTAGTTGCAATGAGTGAAGGCATTAGACCCTGACAACAAACAGTCACAGACCACCTGATAACTTTTTAACTTACCTTAGACTGACATTTGCTACAATTCTGATGCACAGAAGTAATGGGAAACATGAAATCATATTCTCTAAGATACTATTTTCCAAGTTCAAGTGACACAGAGACCAAAAATGTGTTAGCATACAGGTGGGGGTTTTTGATCCAATCCTCCCACTATCCTTTCTATAAAGGTCAAAATGACTTTGGAGAAAATTACTTGGGCAAAACTCAAAACACGGTTGTTTATTTGGATTTGGGAGTCCTCAGGTTACAAGGAAGTGGCAGTGACAAAGCTTGGAAAACTAGCAGAGAAAGAAAGTGCACCTTTCATCTTGACTGTGAAGGCATATTGCTTGGAAGGCCATCTGGGTTCTCCTAGCAGGATCCCACATCAATCTTGTGAATCACCTGTGGACTGAGAGATCTCAATGTTCTGCCTAGCTGTGAGAAGGTGGAATGACCATAAGGCTTTAGACAAATCAACAGACAACTAAAGACCTGATTCTGAGCTGATTTCTATAGTCATGTCTTTAAATAGAATAGGAAGTGTAGCAAGAAAAACATGCTGAGTTACAGGTTTTTAAATTTTTTAACCTCTATACTTAGCATTAGTAAAATGAAATTATTCTATATCAAATCACTTATAGGGAATTTCTTGTGTAATTATTAATATTTACTTTCTAAAACTGTCAGAATTCATAGATCGAGCATTGTCAAGCCAGGCTTGCTTATTCTAACAAATGAGAGACACCAACTCTTGACGGTCACAATTTGCCAACAGCAAACAAAAATGAAGTTTAATTTTAACTGTGTTGCATTATAAAAAAAGAGAGCAGGAGAGTTAAAAGTATATAGACTTATAGATATTTGCCGGATTTTTTGACAACTTAAATAATTTTGCAAATAAATCAATTTGACTCTCCAATATAAAAATTTAAAAAAGAATATAGCTATATTAATCCTCTCCTATAAAGGAACACTTTAAAAAGAGTTCCTTGAACTGATTGAAGTGTTTTTCTCTTTAACAAGCAAGGCTGCTTTAGCTTGCAGAGAGGCACAATAGAAGAGTGATTACCAGGCTAGGCTGGTACCATATTGCAGAGGTTGAAACCTCTTCCACTTCTTACCCACAGTGGGACCATGACAAATTTCTGAATCTCTCTGTGCTTCATTTTTTTCCATAAGCAAAGTGGAGACACCGGTAGTACCTACCTATAGGTACTATAATAGGTTTGTTACAGAAATGAAAAGAATTAGGCAAAATGTACCCAGAAAACTACTAAATAAATTGCTACTATGACTACTAATTGTTATTATTAGCTTTATCACTCATGTGGTATGAGAAAAGAGTAACTATTCTCTTGAAATTATAAGACTTAACAGTATAAAGAAAATAAATTCAGAGGCAAACAGAAGGAAATCTAGCATATCATTAGCGCTAATGAATAAGGAGGATTTAGAGATAGAATTCCCTAAATCTTAAGAGTATTATTAAATGTAAAGATTAATCACCAAGGGGCCAAAAGAGCAATTAGATGAACAGGTGATGTTAGAAACCTCCTTGGGAGAGACAAACACACCTATTTGTCACTAGCTTTCTCCTTGAGGTACAAATAAATGACAAATTACATTTTGTACCTACTAAATTAAGTATGTGAAAAAATAACCTTCTTGAGTCTGGCTTCAAATTGACTTCTACAATATCCTTAATCTTTATAATTTAGCAGTCCTATTAATTAATATTGTTACTTTGGAAAGCTCCGTTTTCTCTACCATGTTTCTCTTTCTAAATGTTCCTAAATACGGCTATAAATGTGGCTCCCTACAGCCACATCTAAATTCAAATTCAGAGAGAAAGGATTGAAAATTTCAGAGTGAACACCTACTATGGTAAGTTCCTTGCATGTACCTTACATGAATTTGTTTTATTTAAGTACTGCAATAGCACCTGGAAATGTCTATTATCATTCTTGGAACATTGGGAAATCAGGTAGCTTGTCCAAGACTGCTCAAATACAAGATGATGCCTGTTCTGTTGACTGAACTAGGTTTATTGATTGTAAATGCAGTGCAACTCTAATTCACCAATAGTTAAATTCAAAGAGCATAGATTTTTTTAGAGTCAGAAACTCTCTTCATTACTTACTAAATGTGTTTCTTTGGCAAGTCACTTAACCTTTCTGATCTTTACTTTTATATTCTATCAAATGAAGCAAAAAACAGCTGCCTACTTTAAAGGATTGTTATGAGGATTAAGTGAGTTGATGAGTAGAAAATGCCTCAGAATCAGACAGATTTTGTTTCAAATTCCTATTTGATCACTCAGGAACTTGGCCAAGTTATCTAAACTCTGTGTACCTAAATGTTCTGACCTGCAAAATTGGATGAATTGTGCTTGCTTTGAAAAGTGTAGAGACAATAATGTATGTATTGAACCTAACCTAACCTAGAACATAAACACTTCATTGTAGTTGTGGTTAGTATATTTTTATAACCTAAAACATGTTGTAATTGTAATTCTAGGGGCCCAATCCACTCATAATTCTATATAATTATTAAAATGAAAATTTGAAAATATAGGGACATTTCTGGACACCTGGGAAAATCAAAGTCTAAAATCCTCCCTATATTTTATGTATAAATTTATCATAATTGAAGACTTTTTTTCAAAAAGTCTAAACACCAAAAAACATATTTTACATTCAATGCCCACTTCAGTTAAACCCAGCAAACGGAAGGTTGTAACTTATGCCAGGATGACCTACTATATTTGATAAAGGCTACTTGTGCATCTTTCTATAAATTGAAAATAGAAAATGTAAAGAAAAATACAGACCCAGTTGGTGGTAGACTGACAGTTGTCTCTCAAATTTGTTCTCCTTGTTTTCTTTATTAAAGGAGTTTTAGCTGGGTGCACAACTGCCCAGTTAGGACTGATATTTCCCATTCTTCTGGTAGCTTGACATGGCCATGTAACTAACAATGTGCCTGCCATTGGGAAATGAGCAAAAGTGAGTGTGCCCCTTCAGGTCTTGTCCTTAAAGAATGGCACCTACACTCCCCTTAGCTCTCTTTCCTGTCTCTCTGGATCATGGTGACCACCAAACCAAACTTGGAACCTCTGTGCTAAGGATAGCCAAGTTGCCACTCCAGTCTGGATTTCTAGAGAGTCTTTTGGAGTAAAGCTGTCCCACATTCCTCGGTGAGATGTATTGTTCCATGGGAGCGACCTAAACATCTGTTATTGAAGCCAAGGCATTTAAAATCCCTTTGTTAAAGCAAGTCAAACTTTATCCTAACTAACACACATTTAGAGTCAAAATCTGGGTAGCCAGTTTGGCTAGCTACTTCCTTTGCTTTCTCTGAGAGGCATGATTCCCATCAAAGAGAAACTTGCAAAGCAGAGGAAATTATAATAGAAATAAAGCATTGAAGATAAGTTTAAGTTATATGAACAAAGGTAAAATAAAGGCTTTTGTTAATTCTTTAATTAACAGCCTAAAATTCCTGCATATAAACATAAAGATCCCAAAATTGCTGTAAATAAGAAATAGTGATTCCAAACACACATGATCGTCCCATTAAAGAAGATGTTACTTTCATCTTGTTTAGTCCGATGAGGGTTTTAATAGCATTATTCTGGTAATTTTGACATTACATTGGCTGGGGAGAACTGACTAGCAGTGACTAATAGGCAAGTAATTGAAGAAGTTGCTTCCTTAAATGGTGTATAGATTTGAAGATTTGAACTTTCTCTTGTAAAAGATCATGACTGTTTTAGCTTCTGGCAAAAAGAATTTGCTCAATAAATGTTTTGAGAAAGAGTAATTGAATAAATGATGCAGAAATATTATCAACCTAATAGGTGATTGTTACATACTGAGTGAACTTCGATGAGAAGATAAAATACTTTCTACTCTAAAAAACAAAAAAGTACCTTTTGCCGCTCTTTCCCAAAATGATTCAAGAAATCTGCTTCACAGTTTTTAAGACTATTTGAGAATAATTTTAGAGAAAATCATTTTAGAGCAAAATTCATAATGAAACAGACACATACTGATGTGAACTCATGATTTCAAATAAGGATCTGAGTCATGGGAACTTAGCAGTCTACAACAACCAATATTTGCCTTTCTGCCTATGTCAGTTGTATGACGTCTGTGATGGTGATATAGTGATGGAGGTCACCAAATAATAATATCCACTTCCATAAGGGAAAGGAAATATGCAATGTTAAGCTCTGTCTTAAATGTAATGATTTTTACCATAGAGCCACCCTGGGGTTCTTCTTAAGAATCCATCACACAGGCAGCACCTTTGAAGTAAGCAAATCTCTAATGGGACCAATTCATTGGAATGCACATTGAAGTATGAACCAATCTTGCCTCCACCCAGGCAGCTGTGTCATGAGCCACACAGCCCCAGCTCTGGGGATAGGCTTGGAATCTGCAGTTTTTTGGTATAGTAAAGGAAATGCTGCCCAAACCAGAAAGTTGGAAACGGGGGCTATCTGAGCCAACCAGGGGTCCGCTTTCCCCTTTTTGAGCCCATAGCAATTCAGATTATGAGCTCAGAACATCATAAACCTAAGAAACGCCTTCTAGGTTTGTGGTGGTTTCCAGTGCAATGAACACCATGGTTATATTTCATAGGTGATTTTCACAGTGAGAACCTTGAGTTAGAACTGTTGGTCCATGTAATTGGCTTCCCTATTAATCCTGAAGAATCTGAGGGAGTCCACATGTTTCACCAGACTTCCAAGGCATCCACAGCACAAAGTTATTTAAGAAACCCTGATCTTAGGCATTGGAGATTAGTAGGTACTGGCTGGCCTCAGCCAATTAAGCCGATGTAAGATCACAGGTGTATTCTACTTCTAGCAGGGAACTCGCCCTGTAGGAGACAAATTGGATGCTAAAGTTCAGTGTTGTCTCAGGCCCTCAGAGTTTGGTTAAACACCCTCCCATCCTCTCCTAACCAACATGCACATTCACTGTGGCTGGTCGACCACTTTTAATTCCACACCTAGCTTTAAAAACATTATTTTTTACACTGAATTTCTTACCATCAACCTCTTATGACTAGTGAAAATGTCTCTATAAACTATGCTTGATATAAATACAAATTCAAGAAAATATTATGTCACAGGAAAAAGAGGTCAGATGTCTAATTGGTGGCCCTACAAATGAGATAAAATCTTTGTCACTTACTAGATGTTCTTCTACACTGTCCTGCTGTCTTCTGAAAATTTAGTGCTATTCTCATGAGTTGTATCGATGGGAACACATTTTAGGCTAAATAAACTCAAACTACTGTGTTTTATAAACACTTGGAAAAGAACCAATGTTTTTTTAATCCTTTGCCAAGAAGTTTGTCAATTCTAACTTCATTTATATTTGAAAAAGAAATTTCATTTACACATCCCTAAATGGTTTACCCATCCAAAAACTCTTGTGAAAACTCATTCAAAGCCAAAATTGTTTGGGGAGATATATATACACACATATATATTTTTTTCCGTATCTTTTGCCTTCCAGTAGAATGCAAAGGGTCTACCATCACATTCTTTCCTTTAAACATCAGTTAAAAGTCAGAACTTCTGGTAACATAGAAGAAAGCCCAGGGGGCGAGGAGGGCTGGATCCAGATGTGGCTCTAGGACGCAGCTGCTGGGGAGATTTGGCCACGTTATTGATCGAGCGTTTCTCAACCTAATGACATATTAGAAACATCAAGAAGCTTTAAAGCACGATTACCCAGGTCTCCTCCTTCCCCCAGGCTTGGGTTTAAGTAGTTTGGCATGGGATCTAGGCCTTTAGATTTTGTAAAACTTTCCTTGATGATTCTAATGGGTAACCAGAGTTCATAGAATTTGGGAGAGGTTTTAATAGCTCCATATGTGAGAAAAAAAAGTATTCAAATTATCTGTGCCCTGGGGTTATTGTGAGAATCAATGGAAGTAGGGCATTTTAATATTTACAAATTTTAAAACACTGTAAAATCAATGACGATTAGATAATATGAGAACAGACCTCTGCATGCCTTGGTAAGCATTGCCTATATTTCAGTTTCTATTTATAAACTGAGTAAAACCATCTCAAAATATCTAAACAGCAAAGATTTATTATGATCATTGTTATTGTTTTGTTACTTTGTTTATTTGTCAAATAAGTCCTGGCTCATTTATTATTTCTTGTAGGATAAGTGATCAAAATAATTTTGTAATGTTGCTAATACAAAAATTCTTTATTTTATTTATTTAGACATTACATGATTAGACAATGCTTTCCCTATGATGAAATTGGCATTTTTATTACCATGTAAATATTTTTTATATGAATACCTTGATAAAGAATTTTATTATCTTACTCAGGACTAATGTGCTGTTATTTTTGTTTGTTCTTATTAATCTTTAAGCCAGAAGACCATACATATCCCATAGGCTATTGGCCAGGTCTAATTATATGGTACCTTGGGTTAGATTCCCTAGAGCAGAGCCTGAGAGAGAGATTCAGATGCATGAGATTTACTGAAGGAGTGCTCGCGGGAGAAAGTTCCAGAAAGTCAGTGTAGGCAGGCAAGGATGTAACTTCAGGAGAAATCTAGCTTTGGGCTGGCCCCACAGGAAACTCAGGAGCATCATGGACTTTGTGCCACTTTGAGGCAAGGGGGCTGGGCTTTTGCACCTCTGTGACAAATTTTGAATGAGGGTAATTCTCTAGAAAAGAGGGGCAGCTGTGAGTCACAGCAGCCAGACTCACTACAGCTGGAGAATAGGTGCACTGGCTGGTAAAGGGACTTGGGGAAGACACCAAGGACATCTAACTGAGGAGCTGTTGTCCCCTGTCCAAAATATTATCCTCATCATTTGCCATTCCATGTTACTAGTTTCTTTCCTTTGAGTAAGATGAAAATAACCATGGAATGGGTGACACCTTAGGTTGACATCTCCAATATCACAGGAGGTGAGACAAAGACTTATTGAGCACTTGCCTATGCTTGTCACTCGGACTATGCTGTGCTGCTATACCACCATCATTCACCAGCATTTGCTCATGGAATTCAAGGGATACTGTAGTGAGAAACGTTGGGATGGGTATTTGAACAAGAGGAGTAATTTCAAAGGAAAAATAATACTATAAACTCTTTGAGGACATGCAGCAAATGGTAAAATTTTGGTGTATCCCCCAGTGCAACATATAAGTTATTCAGGAAATCTCTGATAAACACATGAATACATAAATGGTACTAGAAAATAGAATGATGACAGAGAAGAGCTGTGAATGAAATTTGTTCCATTCACAATTTTTCCTAGAGTCAAACCGGCTAACAAAAAAAAAAATAGGGAACCAAAATGGCATGGATTAGATTTAGACTTAACAAAACACAGAAATTCATATAAAATAAATATACTGGTACTACACAAGGATATTATTTCTCTCCCATGATAACTTTCATTTTTTTATTGAGAGAGAGTGTGGTGTTCTTTTGAGGTATTTATCTTGAAAGATGATTGATTTAATGCCATATCCTACAAATTACCAATTGTGTCAATATTCTGTGGATTCCTTTTCTGTTAAGCAAAGTCAGAACTTTGTTGATTTGATAATCATAGTGGAAAACATTTGTTCATTTCCTTACAATCTTCCCAGGCAGGATGCCCATCAGATTTTCATGAGCCTTGCAAACACATTCTTCTGGCATGGAACATGATTTCATTAAATTGTGCTGGAACTTTCTTCCGGGGTCACACGAAACCAACTGCAGGTGTGAGTCAGGGTGTCTGCTCTCCCCTCCACTGCAGACTGCTGTCATTACAAACTCCCTTCATCTGCTGCCCAATCAAAGACCTTGGGAAAGCCCACCTTTTCCCTGTCATCAACAGGTCTCTCCACCAGAAAAATTTGCTGGTCTACATCTGGGAACACTGGTATTTTGATCATTTTTTTTGTCCTTGAAACTCAGTACCAGAAAGATCACAAATTTGTAAGAAGAAACACACTTATTTTACTACCTCATCTCTATCATCTTGCAGGTGTCTGAAAACCATGATCTTCTCCTATGGCCCACTCGGCTGTTTGAGGTTTGCACCATTTTCCATTCGAAAAGTTAGCACATGTGCAAGTGTTTTATAAAAATTTAGTAAGATGCCAAACACCTAAATACATCTTGAGTTCAGAATTACAAATATAAATATATTGGCCTTCATCTAGGAACAAAACACTGTGGTAAGCCAGGGTTCCTGTGAATTTCTCTTTATCGGTGACAGATTCATGGTGATCTGTTTATAGACTCTAAATAGCAGCCTTGGGGCTGTCCTGGGGAAGCTGGAACTGCTGGAGTAGGTGAGGTCTCCAGTCATGGAACAGAATAAAGCTATTGCATCTGAATATAGCGCTCTCACCTACTGGTTTTCTATCCTTTCCCTTTTCCGATCCCATGTCGGTGATGAATTTGGCATGCCAAACATTATCCTACAGGTGGGATATCCAGGATGAAGTCAAGTCTTGGCAGAGCAGCTATATCCCCAGTACACGGTTTAATTTCATCCCTTTCTTTCTTACTAAAGAAGCAAATCACAATGCAAGAGAAGTCAACTGGATATCTTTACCAAGATAGATAATCTTGAATCCAGTATCATAACTCATTTGAAAATGTTGCTCCTTTAACTATTATAAGTACCACATGACCTGTGATATATACTCCAATGCATCATAGCTTGACCGGAGAGCATTAGAACAACTGGTTCTACCCGTGCATCCGTGAAGACATCTTTCCAAGCTTTACTTCAACATTACAAGACTGGATTAAGAGATTTCTAAAATCTCTGAACAGAATTTTAAAATCATAGTCTTAGATCTGTAATTATCAGCTAATTATTAATATCGGTTGGTGATCAGCTAATAAGACCCTCTTCTTTTATGTAAAACACATAGGCCCAGAGAGGTAAGGTCAGTAGGAATGCACATAGTGTTGCTTGGGAAAAGTAAATAATAATCTCATGTTGTTTACAGATGAAGGGACAGATTTTAAAAGGTTAAGTGACTTGACCAGGGACCCACATCAAGTTAGAGAACTCATGTGTCAAAGCTGAATATTTTCAAGTCCATGACAAGTTTAGGCAGATCTAGAACTAGGACACAGGCGCCTCCTCTTTTGAGCTCTAAAAATTCTATGAGTATCCTAAATGTCCAAAAATAGGCCACTGTAAATACACTAATTGAAATGATGTGATTAAAAATGACATGAACCATTCAAATATATCTTTGATGAAAAGGTAGTTAATATAACAAGTTGATCCTATAAATGCACATTTGTAAATAATCAGAGGCATCACAGTGTTTCCAGTGGTTGAGTTTAGGTGGTAGGATTTGGAATAAATTCCTTTTTTCTTCTTTTTCCCTTTTAGAGTTTCTAAATCTTCTACAGTGAACAACTGTGACCTTGGGAAAGTTGCCCAACCATGTTGAGCCTCAGTTTGTGCTTCTTCCCTGTGGAAATCAGATCTTACCTGATAGGGTTGTTACGAGAGTTATGGGACAAAATCTTGTGAAATGCTCAGTCTAGTGCCTGGCCTGCTGTATGCATTAAACAAATATCAGTCATTGGGAGAAAAAGGAACTTTGTTTTAAAATGAATTCTATTTTTTTCTTTAATTGCTATATAATATATATTTACTTAAAAGTCAATTAAATTAAAATTAATGTTTACATTCTTTGAGAGATTACTATCATTCTGGGAAGATAATAGCAGCCCAACCAGAGCTGGACCATAGCCTATTTGTACTGAGGCCAAGTCTTCCAAGTAGTGATGTATTTGATGCCATAGAATAAATACATAAAAGTTCAGAAGTTCCAGCTGGAGACTAAATTGTGTTGTTTACTCTGGGATTTAGGTTATGTCTCAGCATGTCCAGGAGACTAGTAAAGGCTACCTCTCATGTATCTATTTGCCTGAGGGACTGAGGATTCTTCTCGGGAAAAAACCTAGGTGAACACAGTGAAAACACCTCAGTTTGAATATAAAGCAGTGAGCAAGTTTGCAGGAGAGGATTGCTTTTGAGGTGGGTCTACTATACTTTGGCAAAGGATGTAGAGTGTCCCACTGACCATGATCCAAAGGGGTATGGTCCAAAATAGGCTTTAGAGGAGGACAGGGAGTCATCTATGGAAATGCAACCAGCATCTGAAAACTCCCTGGAGTGACAGTGTTCATAGATCGATGAGTCTGTGTGCCCACCAGTCCAAAATATTTTAGAGAAGAAAATCTGCCTTCCTAGGTAAATTTTCAAACCAGCTAATGTGACCTCTAGGATCAAGGGGATCTTGTTAGAATCTCAGAGAATGCTAAATCGCAACCCCTTTCCCTCACTAATCTACCTAAAAAACAGAGTGCTACACAGATATTCTGCTCATGTTTTCAATTTTCCCAGTGTCTTTTCAGGATGAGCCCTGACAGATAGTTGAATGACTGCCCTTTGGACAGTGGATACAGACAGCTGAGCAAAGAGCCTGGGAATTCTGAAATACAGATCAGATGACATTCTTATAACTTAATTATCTTGAATTCTCTAACATTCTTTTATCTGTCAACATTACCATATTAAAATTTTATCATGCTTGAAATGTTTATTCCTGCAGTCAAAATCATTCCAGGTTGCAATTTTTTTTCCCCTCTCAAATATATTGCTATTTCACTAGATGGCTGCTTTTATTTTATCATCCATCATGATAAAAGCTGGCATAACCTCCAGCTCGAATGTTTACTTTCAACGGATTAGTGTTCCTTACTGTGACACAATCATTCTGCCGCATACAGTTGGAGCCTCAGCAGACTGGGAGCTGTGACTGCCAGCATACAGAAAGGGGGAATATAAATGACTGTGATGTTTGAACAATCAATTGTCAGGGTCTTCCTGTTCTCAGCGGGAAGAGACTTGCCATATACATCACAGGAGTGTGTTGTCTTGGCTTTCTAAGCAAATTACCCATCTCTGGGTATGCCACTCTTGTGGTACCCTGAGTAGCATCCTTTAGGAGAGAGGTCCCAGTCTTCCTCTCCCACGTATTCCTAGAAGGAATACATCTGTACTCTGTCTCATTTCTTCTCCTGAAGAGAGAAGATGGGTTAATAGCTGTATAGATGGAAAATTGTTTTCAGAAGGAGTTGGGAACACAGCTGTAAAACCGTAATGTCTTCCAGACCAACTTTTTGTCATTCAGGCAATCAGAACAGACACTCAGGATTCATGAGACAGAGAGCTCTACTCCCTTTTCTGATTCTCCTTTGGAGGCTGACTTCTCTTAACATCGTCTCTTCACGCTTGGTTTCCCAAGCAAGAGACTCATCTTAGTATTTTTAAAAGTGAGCTCTCCCTATCAGTCGTCTTGACTTAAATTTTCCTATGTTTGGCCTTCTCTTCCTTCCATGATAATTTTAGATTCTCAGATCTGCTTTTCTTCTCACACCTCTTTTGTCTTTATGTGCACCTATCCAAAATACCTTTGTTAATACCTGATACCTTCAACTCTCCAATTTCTGAATTTGGAATCTGCATCCCCTCAGTTGTGTAATTTTCCTTCTACCCTCTTGACTGTCTACAGAACCTGATCATTTGAACCTGTTTAAAAATTCCTTGGCTTTGTTTCAGTTTTCCTTGTCAAGTAAAGGTCCCTTTATTATACAAGTTCCAACTCTTCACTGACTTTCGAGAGAAAATATGTCCCTGTCCTTCAGACCCAACCTGCATCACTCGTGTTTGTAAAGTTATTCTTACTTCGCTGAATTAGTTTCCATTTACTCACCTTGTTATGTTTTCTACTGGCATTTTAAGTTATTCTTGGGCAGTTTTTTTCCTGTTTTAAAGTTTTAAGCTCTAGCTTTCTATATGTGGGCAAACGCTCATTCTTAAAAAGAACCTTCTGTAATAGTTTAATGTCACAGTAACTTATTAATATAAGGGCAGCTGGTTTATCAGACAAATATAGCTGATACATCTCCCTCTCCCTGAAAAGAAAGGGCCAGAGGGACCTCAAGGAATAACTCAACACGGTGATCATGCTACAAGACCCCCAGACACATAGCATCTTCATCTTTTTCTTTCTCTCTTGAAATGTCTTTTGCTTTTTGTTCTCTTACCCTTTGCTTTTTAAAGTCTTATATAAAAGCTATCATTTTATTTTCTTTTTCCTTGATAATGTTACATATGTCTTTGGGGGGCTATTTTTAGGCTGTCTACATATATTTAGTGGCAAGTAAGGAACTATTTAACTGGAAATAACAGTTGAAAGAATTAGCTAGGATTCTCCCATAGAGATACAGTATTAGACCAGAACTCAGCTGGGTTTTTGGTCTATGCTGTTTCTGATCTGTTCAACTGAAAGTTGCAGTGTATTAAGAAATAACTTTAGGCGGGGTGCGATGGCTCATGCCTGTAATCCTAGCTCTCTGGGAGGCCGAGGCGGGGGGATTGTTTGAGCTCAGGAGTTCGAAACCAGCCTGAGCAAGAGCGAGACCCTGTCTCTACTAAAAATAGAAAGAAATTAATTAGACAACTAAAAATACATAGAAAAAATTAGCCGGGCATGGTGGCGCATGCCTGTAGTCCCAGCTACTCGGGAGGCTGAGGCAGGAGGATTGTTTGAGCCCAGGAGTTTGAGGTTGCTGTGAGCTAGGATGACGCCACGGCACTCTAGCCAGAGGCAACACAGTGAGACTCTGTCTCAAAAAAAAAAAAAAAAAAAAGAAATAACTTTACAGTGAAATTGGCCACCA
>CAUYSK010005158.1:0-10482 GCA_963575035.1 Avahi laniger | reverse complement strand
GGTTAGGGTTTTGTTTAGGGTTTGGGTTTGGGTTAGGGTTAGTGTTAGGGTTAGGGTTATTGTTAGGTTTACCGTTGGGGTTATGTTTAGTGTTAGGGTTAGGGTTAGGGTTACTGTTGGGACTAGGGGTGGGGTTGAGTTTAGAGTTCTGGTTTTGCTTAGGCTTAGCGTTTGGGTTAGGGTTTGGGTTTGGGTTAGGGTTAGTGTTAGGCTTAAGGTTTGGGTGATGGTGAGGGAGAGGGTTAGGTTAAGGGTGAGTGTTATGATTAGGGTTAAGTTTAGGGTTAGGTTTTGTGTTAGGGTTAGAGTTAGTGTTAGGGTTTGGGTTTGGGTTAGGGTTAGTGTTAGGGTTAGGGTGAGGGTGTGGCTTATGTTTCCTGTTAGGGTTAGGGTTAGGGTTAGGCTGAGGGTCAGGGTTACGGTTAGGGTTAAGGTTAGGGCTAGGTTTATGGTTAGGGTTAGGGTAGTGTTAGGGTTAGGGGTTAGGGTTAGGGTTAGGGTTAGGTTTAGAGGTTAGGGTTAAGGGTTAGGTTTAGAGTTTGGGTGAGGGTTAGTGTTAGGGTTAGGGATAGGGTTGGGTTTCGTATTACGACTAGGGCTAGGTTTGTGGTTAGGGCTAGGGCTAGTGCAAGGATTAGGGCTAGGACTATGGCTAGTGTTAGGTTTAGGGTTAGGGCTAGGGCTAGACCTAGGGCTAGAGGTAGGGTTAGAGTTAGAGCAATGACTATGGTTAGTGTTAGGGTTTGGTTTAGTACTAGGGTTACCCTTAGGATTAGGGCTACGTTAGGGTTAGATTTATGGCTGGGGTTAGGGTTAGCGTTAGGGTTAGTTTTAGGCTTAGGGCTAGCTTTAGATTTAGGGCTAAGCCCAAAGCAAGGGTTAGAGTTAGGGTTTCGGTTAGGGTGAGGGTCAGGTTTCAGGTTAGGGTTAGAATTAGGTTAGGATTAGAATTACGTTTAGGGATAGGGTTAGGGCTAGCGTGAGTGTGAGGGTTAGCATGTTAGGATTAGGGTTAGAGTGAGGGTTAGGTTTAGCGTTAGGGTTAGAGTTATTGTTATAGTTAGGGCTAGGTTTAGGGTTAGGATTAGGGTTAGAGTTAGGGTTTAGGATTAGGTTTAGAGTTAGTATTAGGGTTTAGGTTTAGGGTTAGTGTTAGGGGTTAGGTTTAGGGTTAGGGTTTAGGATTAGGTTTAGAGTTAGTATTAGGGTTTAGGTTTAGGGTTAGTGTTAGGGGTTAGGGTTAGGGTTAGGGTTAGGGCTAGGGTTAGTGTTAGGTTTAGCGTTAGGTTAGAGTTAGTGTTAGGGTTAGCGTTAGGCTTAGGATTAGGTTTAGTGTTAGGGTTAGGGTTAGGGGTTGGGGTTGGGGTTGTTGTTCGGATTGGAGTTGGGGTTAGGGTTGGGGTTATGGTTAGGGGTTAGGGTTAGAGGGTTAGGATTAGGGTTAAGGTTAGGGTTAAGGTTAAGGTTATTGTTAGGTTTAGGATTAGGGTTAGGGATAGGGTTAGGGTTAGGAAGAGAGTTAGGGTGAGGGTTAGGGTTAGAGTTAGATTGAGGGTGAGGTTGAGGGTGAGCGTTAGGGGTAGTGTTAGGTTTAGGGTTAGGTCAGGGTGAGGGTTAGTGTTAGGGTTAGGGTTAGAGTGAGGGTTAGGGCTATGGTTAGGGTTAGGTTTAGGGTTAGAGTTAGCGTTAGGGCTAGTGTTAGGGCTAGAGTGAGGCTTAGGTTTAGGGTAAGGGTTAGAATTAGGGTGAGGGTGAGGTTTAGTGTTACGGCTAGGGCTAGGGTTAGGGTGAGGGTTAGGGTGACGGTCAGAGTTAGGGTGAGGGTTAGGGTTAGGGTTTGGGCTAGGGTTAGTGTTAGGGTGAGGATAAGTGTTAGAGTTAGTGTTAGGGTCAGTGTTAGGGTTAGAGCTAGGGTTAGGGTTAGGGTTAGGATTAGGGTTAGTGTGAGGGTTAGGGCTAGATTTAGGGTTAGGGTTAGGGGTATGGTTAGGGGTAGGGTTAGGGTTAGGGTTAGGGTTATGGTTAGGGTTAGGGTTAGGGATAGGGTTAGATTGAGGGTTAGGGTTAGAGTTAGGGTTAAGGTTAGGTTTAGGGTTTGTGTTAGGGCTAGGTTTTGGCTTAGGTTTAGGTTTAGGGTTAGCGTTAGGGCTAGGGTTAGACCTAGGGGTAGGGCAAGGGTTAGGGCTAGGGCTAGGGCTCTGGTTAGGGATAGAGTTAGGGCTCGGCCTAGGGCTAGGGTTAGGGTTATGGTCAGGGTGATTGTGAGGGTGAGGGTGAGGGTTAGAGTTAGTGTTAGGGTTAGGGTTAGGATGAGGGTTAGGGTAAAGGTTAGGGTGAGGGTTAGGGTGAGGTTTAGGGTTAGGGTTTGGGTGATGGTGAGGGAGAGGGTGAGGGTAAGGGTGAGGGTTAGGGTGAGGGTGAGGATTAGGGTTAGGGTTAGGACTCAGGTTAGGGTTAGGGCTAGGAATAGGGTTAGGGCTAGGCCTAGGGCTAGGGTTAGGGTATGGTGAGGGTGATTGTGAGGGTGAGGGTGAGGGTTAGGGTTAGTGTTGGGGTTAGGGTTAGGATGAGGGTTAGGGTGGGTGAGGGTTAGGGTTAATGTTAGGGTAAGGGTTAGGGTGAGGGTTATGGTGAGGGTGAGGGTTAGGGTGAGAGTTAGGGTGAGGGTTAGAGTTACGGTTAGGGTTACGGTTAGCCTTAGGGCTAGTGTTAGGGCTACGGTGAGGCTTAGATTTAGGGTAAGGGTTAGAGTTAGGGTGAGGTTGAGGGTCAGGTTTAGGATTATGGTTAAGTTTATGGTTAGGCTTAGGGTTAGGGTGAGTGTTAGGCATAGCGTTAGGGTTAGGGTGAGGGTGAGTGTGAGGGTTAGTTTTAGTGTGAGGGTTAGGGTTAGGGTTAGGACTAGGGTTAGGGTTAGGGCTAGGACTAGTGTTAGGGCTAGGGACAGGGCTAGGGCTAGGGTTAGGGTTAGGACTAGGTCTAGGTTTAGGGTAAAGTTTAGCATTAGGTTAAGATTAGGGTTAGTGTTAGTGTGAGGGTTAGGGTGAGGGTTAGGGTTAGGGTTAGGGTGAGGATGAGGTTGAGGGTTAGGTGAGGGTTAGGGTGAGGGTTAGGGTTAGGGTTTGGGCTGGGGTGTGGCTCACGGTGAGGGTTAGCGTTAGGGTTAGGGTGAGGGATAGGGTTAGGTTTAGGGTTAGGGTTATGTTTATGGTGAGGGTTAGTGTTAGGGTGAGGGTTAGGGTTAGGGTGTGGCTGAGGGTGAGGGTTAGGGTTAGGGTTAGGGTGAGGAATAGGGTTAGGTTTAGGGTTAGGGTTAGAGTTTAGGGTTAGGTTTAGGGTTAGGGTTAGGATTAGGGCTTAGGGTTAGTGTTAGCGTTAGGGTCATGGTCAGGGTCAGAGTCAGGGTCAGGGGTTATGGTTACGGTTAGGGTTAGGGGTTAGTGTTAGGGTCAGGGTCAGGGTCAGGATGAGGGTGAGGGTGAGGGTTGGGGTGATGGTTAGGGTTAGGGAGTGTGAGGGTTAGCGTGGGTTAGGGGGGTTTAGCGTGATTTAGGTTTAGGGTTAGGGATAGGGTTATGGTTAGAGGTGAGGTTTAGGGTTAGGGATAGGGTAGGGTTGTGGGTATGATTAGGGTTAGGGTTAGGGTTAGGATTAGGGTTAGGGTTAGGCTTAGTGTTAGGGGTAGGGTAGGGTTAGGGTTAGGGTTAGGGTAGGGTTACGGTTAGGGTAGAGTTAGGGTTAGCGTTAGGGTTAGGTTTAGTGCTAGGGTTAGGGTTAGGGTTAGGATAGGGGTAGGGTGAGGTGAGGGTGAGGGTTAAGGTTAGTGTGAGGGTGAGTGTTAGGGATAGGGTTAGAGTTAGGGTTAGGGTGATGGTGAGGGTTAGGGTTCGGGTTAGGATTATGGTTAGGGTCAGGTTTAGTGTTAGGGTTAGTGTTAGGGTGAGGGTGAGGGTGAGGGTTAGGGTTAGAGTTAGGGTCAGGGTGCAGGTGAGGATCAGCGTTAGGGTTATTTTTAGTTTTAGGGTTAGGTTCAGGGTCAGGATTAGTGTTAGGGTTACAGTTAGGGTTATGGTGAGGATTAGGTTTAGGGTTCGTTCTAGGGCTAGGGTTAGGGTTAGGTTTAGGGTAAGGGTTAGCGTTAGGGCCAGAGTTAGACCTAGGGCTAAGGCAAGGGTTACGGCTAGTGCTAGGGTTAGGGTTAGGCCTAGGGTTAGGTTTAGGGCTAGGGTTAGGGTTAGCGATAGGGCTAGGGTTAGGTTTAGGTTTAGGGCTAGTCCTAGGGCTAGGGTTAGGGTTATTGTGAGGTTGAGGTGAGGGTGAGGGTTAGGGTTAGGGTTAGGGTTAGGGTGAGTGTTAGGGTGAGTGTTAGCGTGAGGGTTAGGGTTAGGGTTAGGGTTTGGGTGATGGTGCGGGAGAGGGTGAGGGTAAGGTTGAGTGTTAGGATTAGGTTTAAGTTTAGGCTTAGGGTGAGGTTGAGGGTTAGGTTTAGCGTTAGGGTTAGGGTTAGGGTTATGGTTAGGGTGAGGGTGAGCATTAGCATTAGCATTAGGTTTAGGGTTAGGGTGAGAGTGAGGGTTAGGTTTAGGGTCAGTGCTATAGCTAGGGTGAGCGTGAGGGTCAGGTTGGGGTTAGGGTTAGGTTTTCAGTTACTGTTAGGGTTAAAGTGAGGGTCAGTGTTAGGTATAGTGTTAGGGTTAGGATGAGGGTGAGGGTAAGGGTTATGGTTAGTGTGAGGGTTAGGGTTAGGGTTAGGTTTAGGGTTAGGGTTAGGGTGACGGTTAGGGTGAGGGTGAGGCTTAGGTTTAGGGTTAGGTTTAGGGTTACGGTTAGGGTTAGGGTGAGGGTGATGGTTATGGTTAGATTTAGCGTTAGGGTGAGGGTGAGAGTGATGGTTACGGGGAGATTTTGGGTTAGGGTTACAGTTAGTGTTATCTTTAGGGTTGGGGTTAGGACTAAGGTTAGTGCTAGGACTAGTGTTAGGGCTAGCGCTAGAGTAGGGCAAGCGTTAAGAGTATGGATAGGGCTAGGGCTAGGGTTAGGTTGAGGACTAGGGCTAGGGTTATGGTTAGGTTTAGGATTAGGGTTAGGGTTAGGTTAAGCTTTAAAGTTAGGATTATGGTTAGTGTTAGTGTACGGTTAGGGTTAGGATTAGGGTTAGGGTTTAGGGTTTGCATTAGGGTTAGAGTTAGGTTAGGGTTAGGGTTAGTGTTAGGGTTAGGGTAGTGTTAGGGTTTAGTGTTACGGTTAGTGTTAGGGTTATGTGTTTGTTTAGGGTTAGTGTTAGGTTAAGGTTTAGAGTTAGGATTAGGGTTAGGTTTAGCGTTAGAGTTTGGCTTAGGGTAATAGTTAGGGTTAGGGTTCAGGTTTAGTGTTAGGGTTAGGTTTAGGTGAAGGTTTATAATTAGGGTTAGGAGTTAGCATTAGGGTTAGGTTAAGGTTTAGAGTTAGAACTAGAGTTGGGATAGGGTTAGGGTTAGGGTTTAAGGTTTGGGTTAGGGTAGTGTTAGGCGTTAGTGTTAGGGTTAGTGTTAGGGTTATGATTTTGTTTAGAGTTAGTGTTAGGTTAAGGTTTAGAATTAGGATTAGGGTTAGGTTTAGCGATAGGTTTAGGGTTAGGTTTACACTTTGGAATTATGTTTAGGGTTAGCGTTAGCTTTAGGGTTAGGGTAGTGTTACGTTAGGGTTAGGGTTAGGGTTAGGATGATGGTGAGGTTTAGGGTTAGTGTGAGGTGAGGGTTAGTGTTACGTTTAGGGTTAGGGATAGGTTTAGGGTGAGGGTTAGTGTGAGGGTGAGCTTTAGGGTTAGGGTTAGGGTTAGAGCTTGGGCTAGGGCTGGAGTTACAGCTAGGGCTAGGGCTAGGGCTAAGGTTAGGTCTAGGGTTAGGGTTAGGGGAAGGTATGGGTTTAGGGTGAGGGTGAGGTTCAGGGTTAGGCTTAGGGTTAGTTTAGGGTTAGGTTAGGGTTAGGTTTAGCGTTAAGGCTAGGGTTAGGGTAAGGTTTAGCGTTAGGTTAGGTTTAGGTTTAGGGTTAGCATTAGGCTTAGGGTTAGCATGAGAGTTTGTGTTAGGGTTAGGGTTTAGGATTAGCGTTAGTTAGGGTTAGGTTCAGGTTGACAGGACTAGAGTTAACGTTCAGCTTAGGGTTACTGCTGTGGTTAGGGTTAGGGTTTGGGTTAGGGTTAGGGTTATGGTTAGGGTTAGCGTTAATGTTAGGTTAGGTTTAGGGTTATGGTTAGGGTTTAGGGTTAGTGTTAAGATTAGGGTTAGGTTTTTAGTTAGGGTTATGTTAGGATTAGGGTTAGGCTTAGGCTTTGATTACCATTAAAGTTAGGGTTAGGGTTAGGGTTAGTTTAAAGTATAGAGTTAGGGTTAGGGTTAGGGTAGGGTCAGGGTTAGGGTTAGGTCAAAGTTTAGAGTTAGGATTAGGGTTAGGGTTAGGGTTAGTTTAAGTGTTAGGGATAGGGTTAGGGTTATTGTTAGGGTTAGTATTAGGGTTAGGGTTATGTTAAGGTTTAGATTTATGATTAGCGTTAGAGTTAGTGTTAGGGTTAGGTTTAAGGTTAGGGTTAAGGGTTTGCGTTAGTGTTACAGTTAGGTTAGGGTTAGGGTTAGTGTTAGGGTTAGGGTAGTGTTAGGTTTTAGTGTTACGGTTAGTGTTAGGGTTATGTGTTTGTTTAGGGTTAGTGTTAGGTTAGGGTTAGGGTTAAGGTTAGGGTTAGGTTTAGGGTTGTTGTTAGGGTTAGGGTTATGGCGGGTTAGGGTTAGTGTTAGGGTTAGTGTTAGGGTTATGTTTTTGTTTATGGTTAGTGTTAGGTTAAGGTTTCGATTTAGGATTAGGATTAGGTTTAGCATTAGGGTTAGGGTTAGGTTTAGAGTTTAGGATTAGGGTTAGGGGTAGGGTGAGGGTGAGTGTTAGCATTAGCATTAGGGTTAGGATAGTGTTACGTTAGGGTTAGGGTTAGGGTTAGATTAAGGTTTAGAGTTAGGACTAGGGTTAGAATTAATGTTAAGATTAAGGTTAGGGTTAGAGTTATGGTAGAGATAGCGTTAGGGTTAGGGTTAGGGTTAGAGTTATGGTGAGGGTTAGAGTGAGGGTTAGGGTTGGGGTTAGGTTTATTGTTATTGTGAGGGTGAGGGTGAGGGTGAGGTTTAGGGTTAGTGTTAGGAAGAGGGTTACGCTTAGGGTTAGGGTTAGGGTTAATGTGAGGGTGATGGTTAGGAATAGGGTTAGGGTTACGGCTAGGGTTATGGTTAGGGATAGGGCTAGGGCTAGGGTTAGGGCTAGGGTTAGGGCTAGGGCTAGGGTTAGGGCTAGGGTTAGGGGTACAGCTAGTGTTAGGGATAGGGTTAGGGCTAGGGTTAGTGTTAGGATTAGTGCTAGGGCTAGGGCTAGGGTTAGGCTTAGGGTTAGGGTGAGTGTAAGGGTCAGGGTTAGGGTAAGGGTTAGGGATAGGGTGAGGGTTGGGATTAGGGTTAGGGTTAGAGTGAGGGTTAGTGTGAGAGTGATGGGTAGGGTTAGGGTTAGGGTTAGGGCTAGGGTTAGGTTTAGGTCTAGGGCTAGGGGTAGGTCTACTGTTAGGGATAGGTTTAGGGCCAGGGCTAGGTTTAGGACTAGGGTTAGGGTTACGGCTAGGGTTAGGGTTAGGTTTAGGGTTAGGGTTAGTGTTAGGTTAAGGTTTAGAGTTAAGGCTAGGGTTAGAATTAGTGTTAAGATTAAGGTTAGGGTTAGAGTTATGGTAGAGTTAGCGTTTGGGTTAGGGTTAGCATTAGGGTTATGGTGAGAGTCAGAGTGAGGTTTAGGGTTAGGGTTAGGTTTAGGGTTATTGTGAGGTTGAGAGTGAGGGTCATGTTGACAGTTAGGTTTAGGGTTAGGGAGAGGGTTACGCTTAGGGTTAGGGTTAGGATTAACGTGAGGGTAATGGTAAGGGTTAGGGTTAGGGTTAGGGCTAGGGTTATGGTTAGGAATAGGTCTAGGGCTATTGTTAGGGTAAGGGTTAGGCCTTGGCCTCGGGTTAGGGCAAGGGTTAGGGTTACGGCTAGATTTAGGGATAGGTCTAGGGCTAGGGTTAGGGTTAGGATTAGTGCTAGGGCTAGGGCTAGGTTTAGGGTTAGGGTTAGGTTTAGTGTAAGGGTCAGGGTTAGGGTTAGGTTTAGGGTTATGGTGAGGGTTAGGGTTAGGGTTAGGTTTAGGGTGAGGGTTAGTGTAGGGATCATGGTTAGGGTTAGGGTTAGGGCTAGTGTTAGGGTTAAGGTTAGGGCTAGGGCTAGGGTTAGGGATAGGGTTAGGGCTAGGGCTAGGTTTAGCGCTAGCGTTAGGGTTACGGCTAGGGTTAGGTTTAGGGCTAGGGCTAGGGTTAGGGTTAGGGTTAGTGCTAGGGCTAGGGCTAGGGTTAGGGTTAGGTTTAGGGTGAGTGCTAGTGTCTGGTTTAGGGTTAGGGTTAGCTTGAGGGTGAGGGTTAGTGTAGGGTTAGGGTTAGGGATAGGTTTCGGGAGAGGTTTAGCATTAGGATTAGGGTTAGGATCAGTGTGAGCGTGAGGCTTAGGGTTAGGGTTAGAGTGAGGGTTAGTGTTAGGGTTAGGGTTAGGGATAGGTTTCGGGAGAGGGTTAGCGTTAGGATTGGGGTTAGGATCAGTGTGAGAGTCAGGGTTAGGGTTAGTGTTAGGGTGAGGGAATGTCTTAAGGTTAGTGTTAGTGTTAGCGTTAGGGTGAGGGTGAGTGTCATGATTAGGGTTAGTGTTAGCGTTAGGGTGAGGGCGAGGGTTAGGCTTAGGGTTAGGGAGAGTGTTAGGTAGAGTGTTAGGGTTATCGTTAGGGTTAGGGCTAGGGTTAGGGTTAGGTTTAGGGTCAGGGTTAGGGTTAGGGTTAGGGTGAGGGTGAGGTTGAGGCTTAGATTTAGGGTTAGGGTGAGGGTGTGGGTGGTTAGGGTCAGGGTTAGTTTTTCGGTTAGGTTCAGGGTGAGGATTAGGGTTAGGGTTAGTGTGAGGGTCAGGGTTAGGTTTAGCGTTATGGTCAGGGTGAGGGTGAGGGTTAGGGTTAGGGTTATGTTTAGGGTGAGAGTGAGGGTGAGGGTTATATTTAGGGTTAGGGTAGAGTTTGGGTTAGGTTTAGGGTTTAGAGTAGGGTTAGGGTTATAGTTATTGCTACGGTTAGCATTAGGGTTATGTTAGGGTAATCTTTAGGGTTAATTTAAGATTTAGGGTCAGGATTAGGGTTAGAGTTGGTGTTTAACGTTAGGAGTAGGGTTATCGTTAGGGTTAGGGTTAGCTTAGAGTTATCGTTAGGATTAGGGTTAACTTTAGGGTTAGGTAAGAGGTAGGGTTAGGGTTAGGGTTAGGGTTAGGGTTAGGCTTAGGTTAAGGTTTACAGTAAGGATTAGGGTTACGTTTTGGGTTAGGGTTAGCATTAGGGTTAGGGTTAGGGTTTAGAGTCACTTTTAGGGTTAGGGTTAGGTTTATGCTAGGGGTGGGTTTATGGTTAGGTTTCGGGTTTAGGATTAGGGTTTAAGGTTATCGGTTAGGGTTAGGGTTAGGGTTAGGATTGGGGTTAGGGTTGGGGTTACAGTTAGGGTTAGCGGTTGGGTTTAGAGTTACCGTTAGGACTAGGGTTGGTGTTGGGGTTGGGGTTGAGGTAAGGGTTCGGGTTCGGATTGGGGTTGGGGTTGGGGTTGGTGTTGGGATGGGGTTGAGGTTAGGGTTAGGGTTCGGGTTCGTTCTCGGGTTCGGGTTAGGTTTATTGTTTAGGGTTAGGTTTAGGGTTAGGTTTAGGTTTAGAGGTTGAGGTTACGGTTATGGTTAGGGGTTGGGGTTGGGGTTTTTGTTGGTGTTGGAGTTAGGGTTAGGGTTAGGGTTAGAGTTAGGGTTAGGGATTGGGGTTGTTGTTGGGTTGTGGTTGGGGTAGCGGCTGGGCTTAAGGTTGGGGTTATGGTTAGAGGGTTAGGATTAGGGGGTTAGGGTTAGGGTTAATTTTAAGGTTAGGGTTAGGGGGTAAGGGTTAGGCGGTTAGGGTTAGGGTTAAGGTTACGGCTAGGGCTAGGGCTAGGGCTAGGGATAGGGATAGGGTTAGGGTCAGTGTTAGTGCTAGGGTTAGGGTTATGGTTAGGGTTAGGGTTACTGTTAGGGTCGGTTTTGGGGTTGGGTTAGGGTTAGGGTTAGGGTTAGGGTTAGTGTTATGGTTAGGGTTAGGGTTAGGGGTAGGGGTACGGGTAGGGGTAGGGTTAGCATTAGTGTTAGTGTTAGGGTTAGGGTTAGGGTTAGGGTTAGTGTGACAGTTAGAGTTACTGTCAGTTAGGGGGCGTTAGGGTTAGGATTGCGGTTAGGGTAGGTTTAGGGTGTGTTAGGGGGCGTTAGGGTTAGGGTTAGGGTTAGTGTTAGGGTTAGGGTTATTCTTAGGGTTAGGGTTAGGGCTTGGGTTAGCGTCTAGCATTAGGGTTAGGGTTAGGGTTAGGGTTAGGGCTACGGCTAGGGCTAGGGCTAGGTTAGGGTT
>CAUYSK010005156.1:0-14637 GCA_963575035.1 Avahi laniger | reverse complement strand
GTCAGCCTAGCTCACAGCAACCTCAGACTCCTGGGCTCAAGCAATCCTACTGCCTCTGCCTCCTGAGTAGCTGGGACTACAGGCATGCGCCACCATGCCCGGCTAATTTTTTCTATATATTTTTAGCTGTCCAATTTCTTTCTATTTTTGGTAGAGATGGGGGTCTCGCTCTTGTTCAGGCTGGTCTCGAACTCCTGAGCTCAAACAATCCGCCTGCCTCGGCCTCCCAGAGTGCTGGGATTACAGGCGTGAGCCACCGTGCCCGGCCACCTTCTCCTTTTTAACGTAGCAGCCAAAGTGTGCTGCTACGTAAAAGTTGTGTCATTCTTTTGCTGAAAACCCTCCAGTGAGTTCCTGTCTCGTTCAGAACGCTGGTCTGCCACAGCCCGGGAGCTCTCCTGCCCACCCGCCCTTCCTCGCCGCTGGTCCCCGGGACTTGGCTCTCCCTTCCCGTTCGGAATGCCCTGCACCAGATACGGTCAGACTCGTCCCGTCAGGGCTGCAGCTGTCTACGCAAATGTGTCCGATCACTGGGGCCCTCCCGAACCTCTGTCTGTGTGTGTGTGTGTAAAGGCACCCACTCCCTTACTGCCAGCATCTCTTCTGCCCTTTATCTTGTTTTCCTTTTCCTCATAGCACTTATCCCCTCCAGACGTGTGTGTGTGTATTTATTTATTGTCTATTTCTGTTTTCTTCCAACTAGAAATAAATTACAGGGCAGGGATTCTGTTTTGCTCACTGCTCTATCTCCAGCGCCTTAAAGCTGTGCCTAGCAAATAGTAGGTGGTAAGCAATTTTTGACTGATGAATAACTAGAAATAAATTCTCTATAATCTACTAAGAAACAATTCATTATTATTTTTAGAATTTGATATATTAGTTTTCCATTAAATTCCTTCACTAAAATGGCAGCTATATTTAATAGCTTTACCTATAAATAGTGTTTGTGGTGTTCATGTTATATGGCCAAGCAGGGCCAATTTAGGTATTATCAATACCTACACAATGGCATCCGTTTGTTAACTTGTGGTTTATTGGTCATTGGATCAGAAGACTGGAAGATAATTTAAGTTTCCTGACTATTCCACATTCTCATTCTCAGGAATGATCTTTCCAGGTTGATAAACATCTGTTTTTTAGTAGTTTCCGAGAAGAAAAGTTTATTCTCTTGTCAATTGATTCATTTATTTATCTGTCACTTCAGCAGCTATTTAATATGTGCACAGTGACTGTGCTCCGGGGGCTCCCGGCCCATGGCTGTGATGTGGGGTGAGCCCGCATGTGGCAGGGTTCACCGCCCAAGGCTGGGATCCGGGAAAGATGAGTGAGGGCCAGGTTGGTTGCAGAAGGGTGACTGAGGGTATCGCAGAAGGAAGGGAAGGGAAGGGAAGCGATTGATGTATTCTTACATTTCTTTATTTGAAAAAGAATTGGTAAGGAGATGGGGTAAGGGTGGGCAAGCATTCTAGACCAAGGGAGTTGTTTGGGCAAAGGCCCATGGGTTGGAAAGACAGAATAGAGCATAAAAATGGGACAAAGAGAAGAAAACAGTTGGCCAGGGCCTGCGCCGATGGAGGGACTGGGGACAGGTCAGGCTGTACGGGGAGCAGTCCTGGGTTTAACCCTACTCACTGATCCTGAGATACAATCAGCATCTCTGCTATGGAAGTTTATGCCATATTCTTCACGTTTTGACACTCGAAAACTGTTACTTTTTAGATATGATTTTTTAGTGTTTTTATTTTCCTAAGTAGTCCATGACATGTATAGTGTTTCTCTGATTAAGGAAGTCTGGATTTTTTTTTTATATCGACTAAAATTGTTTAAGGCCATTACCTTTTTAGAACCACATATATCTGACTTCTACCCCAGATTATTTTCTCCAGTGTTCTGGAAATGAGACAAAAGATACTAGGGCTTTTAATCTGTGACCCTGGAATTTTCATTGTTGAGGTTTATTTTTTGTTTGCTTTTCACTGTTGCTGCTGTTTTATTTTGTAGTGGGAATTTATACCATACTGACTAAAAAAATCATTTTATTGAGCGGATATCCCATTCAGCAACACTGGTATTAAATAATACCTCAGAGCAAAAAATGTTTTCTCTGCATTGATGAGTGTTTTTACAAACAAAATACCTTGGGGGCTTCACCATGCCTCATTCTCTACCAGATGGAGTGTAAGTTTCGGTGCAAAGTCTGATGATTTTCCCTAGTGACGTCCAGTTTTGTATGAATATGTGTAAGTATAGAATAACTAATTTGGAAACCTTGCTCTTCATTCGTTAGATTAGGGAGCATTACTTTCCCTGCAGTTAACTCCTACTTCGTCCCGGCATTGCCGTGGCTTAGAATTTTTGCCTTAGAATAGGCAATGGTAAAAGATGAGGCCCCGACTCGTTCCTACTCTAATATTTAGGTAACACATTTTAGAACCTTGCCCTTATCAATTTCATAAGGATCTTGTAAGGAGAACACCATATGTTACAAAGAGTTTCAAATTGCTATCAGTTTTATTTTCCAAGGAAAATGCAAATTATTAGACATGTATTAGCAGATAAAGTGGCTGAATTAAAAAATGATGGTGAACAAATATTTCCAATACCACACTTTTAAGTGTTGCAGTGTTATTACCCCCAGTGGAACGGAGCGAGGGTGGTCCAGAGGCTGGCCAGTGTGGCAGGTCTTGTGTTCCGGGTCCTCCTTCCTGCTCCATCCTCGCTCCCTGGGGTGTCTCCACCTCCTACAGATGAGGCTCTTGGCAGCAGCTCCTTTGGAGACTTTCGCCACCACGTAGATCCTCTGCCGTTTTTGAGGGTCCTGCCGAGAGTGTATTCTTCATTTTCTTGGCCCAATAAATGAAGATAAGTGATAATACTGTATTGTATAATGTGGGGTCTGTTTAATACATAACTTGCCGTCTTTTCCTTTTAAGAGTGAACATCCTTATCAGATGCCTTTGTGGTGTCATGGGGTCTTAATATCATTTCTCATATTCTTAATCTAACAGATCTAATATTAAGCCTGCAACACAAATATACTGCTAAAAACCATGCCGGGATTTCACTTGCTACATGTCTACATTGAAAATTCAGGAAAATACACAGGATTTTCCAGCAGTAAGGTGTCACGGCAGTTACCACAGTTAGCTTTCTTACCTTTATTCCAAACGTAGCAATTATGGTGGCTTCTCAGATGCGTTTCATTATGGCTTCACAGCTACGGTTTTTGAGGGATGCCTGGTCTAGCTACATGAAAATTGAAAATCTGAAATAACCCAGTAAACTCCTTTATCTTCTAGGTTTTCCCAAACATTAGAAATTCGTCATTTAATCATGCTGGCAGATTACAAAAAGCCTACTAGATAATACAGTGCTTAAAGAAAAATAAGTAGCCCAAATTAGGAGCCACGTCTCTTTTCAGAAACCAGTACTGTGAAACATCAGGTTCTTGATCTACATGAAAATTAAGTCTTCTCTAGTTTTGATGCTTTCTATACTTTTCTATTTCATGGTAATGGGATAGTAGTTGTATCTGTAGTGGAGTCCTGCAGTACCTTAGGAAGGACTGTTAGATTTGGCACACTTTTCTGAAAGTCACATACACTTAAACAGTTAAAGCTAATAGGATATGCAAGAACTTGCCGCATATATTTAAATCTTGATTATCTCAGACATGTAGGAAATAGGGTGAATCTTTATAAAAACAAACAAAATAAGGGCATAATTTGGGAGACCTGACTCTAAATCTAGCAAAGAAAAGTCACAACCCTCACCAGCGTTTGCAGAACAGCACCCGGAAACCTAAGGATGGTGTTTTTAGGTTTAAAGGACACATTTGGGGGCTTAGTCATTTAATGGATCTTTTCTGTAGCATAAACATAATCATCACCAGGAAATGTCTCTGAGCTGTCATTCATTAAACAAAGTATTAAATGCTCACAAGAGGCCAGTGTTACTACAAAGCATCCCAGCCACAGTATCTATTTTATAAACATCGTTACTATTTGGTAGCATCTTGGTCAGCTCATGGCTTTCTGGGGAAAGCCCAGATCTTATGCTGTGTTTGTATGTAGTTATTTCTTTACTGCTGCCTTGTTTGTTTGTTTTTCGTTACAAATTTTCTCCAGGTTTATTCCTAATTAACTTTAGTATTACTTTTCCAGGCATTATCTTTAATCTTTTCTTTTTTTAAGGGTCCTAAACCTGTTCTCTACTCCACCAGCCACACCATACCCAGATTGTCATTCACCAGCACAATGTGTGTGTTTCCTGGTAAAGAGTGTTCATGAAAGGATGATGTTCAAATGATGTGATGAAGGCCAAAGACCCTTGCTCTTTTTAACTCTTCACTGCCCTTAGCAGTAGGCAGGCTATATGGCTGTCTTGGTCTTTTGGCAGATGAATTCTTGTTCTAACTCTCAATGGAGTAAATTTGGAGATGTTGGGAAATGTTTATTTTGAATTGAGCAGAGGGAATTATAAATTTTTGTAAGCCAGCCATTAAAATGTAGACACTTGGCATTTAAAAGAAGTTGCCGTTTAGTTTAAAACTAGCAACTCAAGATGCAATTATAGTATATGCTCATGAAAAGTCTAATCTCTCCAACCCCACTGCACATTCCCTTGTGTTCTTACCACACAAAATTATACACCCTTAGACCCTCAGGAATTTTGTTTTTGTGTTCTTGGGGTATTACATTTTAGTGTTCACCTTTTGTGTCAGAAATCATGCCGCTAGCTATTTGCTTTTCATCCTTTGATCCAAAGAATGTTTTTGTCAACAGCATGCTGGACTTCAATGGGAGGAATGTTAATGTGTACCCTCAACTGCCAAACTGGGGGAGCCATTTAATATGGAGAAGTACAACGAGAAACATTCTTGTTGGAGTTTCAGTACTTACAATAATGTGTGTGAGAAGATGATGTTATTAGATCACAAGTTTTAAAACCTATATCGCATTTATCCTTAAAAATAATTTAAGCGGATTTCATAAAAATACCAGCAAAGCCTTCTTTCTAACCTGTAGAATGTTATCAATGAGGTTTTTACAGAAAACATCATTATTACACTTTCTAAGAAAAACTTTCAGGTAGAATATGAAAGCATAGTAGACCTTAGGATTTGTGCTTAAATAAAGCAATGTTAATATCATTTATGAATGATACAGAGATGAGTCCTTTGATTTACTTCCTAAAGTTAACAAACATTAAACTCTAGCCCATTATGTTCTTAATGATGTTTTCATCTTTAAAAAAACAAATACCATAGTATTTACATGCTTTAAAAAAAAATTTCCCCAGGTTGCTGCTATTTGGCTTTCATACTAGTATTTCTAAACATACGAGAAAAACAAAAACAGACGAACTCCAACAACAGAAGAATGTGGACACTGAGGGTGGGCTGGGGGCAGGGACTGCGAGCCTCAGTGGAGCACCGACTCTCAAGGATCCTTCCTGGCCTTTTGTGACTCCAGCTCTTCCAGCAGGTGTCACTCTCTGGCAGCAGTGGGGAGGCAGGTTGCAGTTCATCTAACTGACTTTCAAAAGATTACTTTTCAAATGGATCTTCAGGGAAGTTTGACGTAAATTTATCAAAACTGTTACTTTTGAAAAAAATATAACCGTGTCATATGCTTCTTTTTCCCTCATGAGTTGAAATTCATAGGAAAAAATGAATCATGCTGATATAAAATTGAATTGAGTATTGGAAACATTTATGGTGAGTGGGGAGTATGTTTAGGAGGACATAAAGTAAATGGAACTTTTAAGGGCCATTTATTTATGAATTTATTAAGCAAATGTGGATTCCTTATGTCTCTTCTAGAGTCTCTGATAGCTGCAGAGGGATAAGCCACAGTGTTCACCCTCCTGGAGTATTAGTCAATATTGTACATATCAAAAAAAGAACAATTGTAATATAATAGGAAAAAGTCAGTGTATCTTATTAGAATAATGACAGGACTCCCAAATGTATAAATATCTGGCTTCCTATCCTGGCTTTGATGCGTTCTAGCCACATACAATGTAAGTTTCTTAACTTCCTTGTATAAGGTGGGTTTGATATCAACTCTGTCATGAAGTGCTTGTTAAGTTTAAACCCGGTAGGCAATATAGATATTGTCCAACTTTTTCTGTAAAGGGCCAGACAGTAAATATTTTGGGCTTTGCAGGCCATGCATTCTCTGTCATGACTACTAGACCTCGTGACTGTAGCACAAAAGCAGCCAGAAACAATATGTAAATGGATGAGCCTGGGTTCTAGTAAAACTTCATCCATAATAGCAGGCGGAGAGCCACATGTGGCCAATGACCATAGTTTGCCAATCTTTGATACGATATTATAGGTACTCAGGATAGTGTCATATTATTAAGTAACATGCAGTAGCAAAATGAGCAATGTCACAAAGTCATACGTGGTAAGTCCTTGTTCTTATCCTCACTGGCATGTTGCTTGTAGGCAAAGCACTCTTCCTTTCTGGATCTTCCATCACCATAGCTTCTGATTCAGTCAATATTCTTCTTTAGGGGATAGGGGAGTAAGATACAGAATTTTTGCTAGCATGAATCCAGAGAGCAAGGCTTCATTTTGGTGCTGTGAATATTTAAAAGGATACCACTGCTCTTTATTTAAGCTACCCATTTTATTTTTTTTCCTATCACCCAAGAATATCAACCGTGTTTAACAAATATGCAGTGATGCAAAATTCATTTGCAGATTTTTTTAAACTGCAAATGTATTTGCATGATTTTCCCCTTCAGGAGATTCCAGACCCAGACTCTGTGTATTCAGAGAGAGAAACATCATTGTCTCCTTATCTCAGGGTAGGAGACCCAGGAAAGGAATCCCAGTCCCTGTGAGTTCTCTCCAAGCTGCAGGCCTGTGACTCTGTCCAAGAAGGAAGAAAAGTCCAGAAGCCACCCTGTGTCTCTTCCCACCCATTCTACTACTAATTCTGATCTGAAATTTGGCATAATCAAGGCAAAATCAGATTAAAATGGAGCCAAATAGTTTTGCACCCTCCCTTTAAAAATGTATGATGTTATTTTTAAATTCTTCATATAAATTGTATACACTAAAAAAGAAATCAGAATGATTTTTAAAAAAATAAAAATCTAAAAATATTTCTAATATAACTGATTCTTAAACTTTATAGTTATTATAAAATGCAGTATACTTGTGAAATTTAAAAATTTCAGTTATTTAAATTTTCTTTGGGGAATGTATTTTATATGTTCTACCATTCATAATCAAATAATTATGTGAAGCTTTTAATGCCTGTATCTATAAACATTGAATTCACACATATGTATAAGCTAGCTTATTGACTGTAATTCATTGTTTACCTTCTTTCCAATTATTCTGTAGTTAGATTTTTAAAATATGATTAAATGTGGAATCTTTAGCACAGATAACATGGGCTTGAATCTCAGCTCTGACACTTGTGAGCTGTGGGGTCAACACTTTAAAAATAATTAACTGCATTTTTTTATTTTTTTATTTTTTAAATCATTCTTGGAGAAAAAGTCAAATCCTTAAGTAGTCCTTATTTTAATTATGATCGAATGGTATTGGTTTGTTCACAGCACAAGCTAGCATCTTTTAAGGAACTGGAGTAGAGCCATTTAGTCATCACATGTACGAAAGAATAAGGAAGGCAAAAATAGATACAAAATAAGAGCACTTCTAGGGAGTAAAAATGTAAAACGTGTATCTAGGTTAGGGTAGATTTAGGAGAAATTCCCCGTGCTTCTAAATTAACCAGTAGAAGTTTTGGAATTGATTTCAAGAATTGATAATGTCCTGTTAATCAATAGAAAATTAAAAAATGCTTATCAGAAGAGAAGTCTCGATTTACTCCGAGGATAAAGGGGAAGTGGACGTCGTGCCAGCCTGTCTGAAAGACAGAATGTGTGATCAGTAGAGCAAAATAAAGACCCTAGAGCATAACAGACAGGTTTTTTCCTGACTCCGTCTTTTAAAGGATAATTTTAGTCTTACAGAAAAGTTGCCAAAACAGAGAGAGTCCCAGTCTGCGGTTTGCCCAGCTTCTGTGCCAGCCTCTTACATGCCCATAGGATGGATGTTTGTCAACACCAAGAAGTTCACCTCAGCTCAGTGTTTCTAACTGAAGGACAGAACTCATTCGGATCTCACCAGTTTCCCCACCAAGTCCATTTTCTGTCCCCAGATTCCGCATTGCATTTCGTCGTCATGTCTGCATTGGCTCCGTCATTGTGCATCTCAGTCTTTCTTGTCTTTCATAACCATGACCCCCCCCCTTTTTTTTAAAGAATATTGATCAGTTACTTTGAAGAACGTTTCTCAATTTGGGCTTTTCTGGTGTATTTCGTTATTAGATTGAGGTTGTGCATTATTGGGGAAAACAGCATAGAGTGATGTGCTTTTCTTAGTGTATCATAACGATGATGTACGTGATGTTAACATGTGTTATCAGTCATGGTAACCTTTATCACTTGGCTAAAGTAGTGTCTGTCAGCACTCTGCATTATAAATGTACTTTTTTGGGGTTTTATTTTTTTCAAGACAAGGTTTTGCTCTGTTGCCCTGGCTGGAGTTCAGTGGCATCATCATAGCTCACTGCAACTTCAAACTCCTGGGCTCAAGTAATCCTCCTGCCTCAGCCTCCCGAGTAGCTAGGACTACAGGTGCATGCCCCCACACTTGGTTAATTTTTTCTTTTTTCTTTTTGTAGAGAGAAGCTCTTGCTCAGGCTGGTCTCAAACTCCTGAGCTCAATAGATCCTCCCGCCTTAGCCTCCCGGGGTGCTAGGATTATAGGCATGAGCCACTGCACCTCCCCCACCCCCATCTTTTCTTTTAAGTAGTTTCTTACTTTCTGACACCTCAAAATGTCCCACCCCTGGAATCAGCCATTTCTCTAAGGACTCCTGATTCCGTTTACTAGAGAATGGTATTTAGAAACGAAGATCTGGATGCTAGCTGGTGAGCTCACTGCTTCTAGTGCCTCTCCCTGGATAGAGCTAGGAAATACATGTGCACATGCCAACACACATGGGGTGCACACACGGGTGTGCCATATATGTAATGGAAACATGAGTCCGTACCGATAATTCCAATCCAGCACCACTAAGTTATTCTAACGTTTTTCATTCCCTTTTTAAAATTTCTTTCACCCACAGTAGTTTCTTTCGCCCACTGCAGTTCTTACCTACAATATATTTACATATTTACTCAACTCTAGCATACATATAAACTAGTTTCAGAAATTCTAACCTATACTCCTCCAAGAAACAGATTTATAATCACAGAACAGTGCATGCGCAGTTCTTCTTGCCTTTAGCCGTCACGGAATCCAGTCAGACCCCTCTTTGCTAAGGTTACCTGGGACAGGGCCTTTCTTCCCACGCCCTTCACTGTGGTTTTATGCTTCGTCTGCACTGCAGTTAGGGTCATCTGTCTCCCCTTGGGTTCCATCTTGGGTTCACCCCACATTCTGTCAATTGTGTTTTTATTTACTTACAGTGAAATGCAATTTATAGGGTAAGGTAATGTTATTTTTGACAAATACATGGAATTGTATGTTCGCCACACAGTTCCAGACAGAACAGTTCTGTCGCCTCACAAATTACCCTGTGTCACTCCTTTATAGACCATTCGCTCCACCCAACAACCTCTAGCAACCACTGATCTGTTTTCCTCCCTGTAGTTTTGCCTTTTCCAGAATGTCCTATAAAATGAATCATAAAATATGTAGCTTTTAGAGTATGGCTTCTTTCATTTAGCAAAATGCATGTAAGATTCATCTGTGTTGTGTGAATCAATATGTCCTTCCTCGTATTGCTGAGTAATAATATCCCATTGTACTGATGTGCCATAGTTTGTTATCCACTGACCAATTGAAGGACAACTGGGTTGCTTCCAGTTTGGGGCAGTCATAAATAATGTTGCTATAAAAACCTTGTACAGGCTTTTATGTGAAGGTAGGTGTACATTTCTCTAGAATTTGATACCTAGGAGTTGCGTCTTTGGCCATATGTTTAGTTTTGGAAGAAACTGTGGAACTGTTTTCCAAAGTGGCTGTACCGTTTTACTTTCCCACCAACAGTACATGAGAGTTTCACTTACTGAACAGCATTACCAAGACATGGTCTTGCTAGTTTTTCTTGTTTTGTTTTTATATAATGTCATAATATGTGTGTAGTGGTATTTCATTGTAGTTTTAATTTGTATTTCTCTAATGATTAATGATGTTTAACATCTACTCATGTGCTATTTGTCTTCCAAATATCTTCTTTAGTGAAGCCTCTGTTCGGAAGTTTTTCCCATTTTTAGAATTGGGTTGTTTTATTTAAAAATCTTATTATAAGTACTTAAAGTGTGCATTATGTTTTGATACACATAGAGATACTAAAATGGTTGCTATAGTCAAGCAAATTAACATACATTATCTAACATAATTACCCTTTTGTGGAAAGAGCACCTAAAGTCTACTCTTTCAGCAAAAATTTCAATGCAACATTAACTGTGTATTAGATGTGTAGACTTCGTTCTACACGTCTGCTACTTTTATTCTCTATCTCTGGATATTCAACTTTTCTTTTTTCTTCTTCTTCTTTTTAAGATCCACCTATAAGAGATCATGTAGTATTTTTCTTTCATTTTTATGTCTGGCTTTACTTAGTATAATGTCCTCCAGGTTCATCTGTATTGTGGCAAATGGCAGAGTTTCGTTTTTTTTAAGACTGAATAATGTCTCTCTGTCTGTGGACAGTTCTTTTCTTACTGTTTATTTCTTATTGTTGAGCTGTGATAGTTCTCTGTATGTTCTGAATATAATCCCTCCCTTTGTCAGAAATGTGATTTGCAAATGTTTCCTGCCAGTCTGTAGCTTGTCATTTTGTTTTACCGTGTCTTTCACAGAGCAAGGTTTCTTTTTTAATGTTAATAAAGCCCAGTTTATCAATTTTGTTGATTGTGCTTTTGGTATCATATATAAGAAATTATTATCTAATCCAAATGCACACAAATTTTCTAGTTTTATTCTACAGATTTTATAGTTTACATTTTGCATTAGTTCTGTGTCCATTTTGAGTTACTGTTCGTGTCAGTGTTCAATTTTTGGTATGTGGGAGTCCATTTGTTTCAGCACCATTAATTGAAAAACACTATCCTTTTTCAATGAAATGCCTTTGTCAAAATTCAGTTAACTTTATCTGTGTGGTTTTTATCTCTGGGTTCTCTGTTCTGATCTGTTTATCCTGCATATCTTATCTTTTTGCCAATACTATATTGTCTTGAGTGTGAGTCATTCAACTGTTTTCCTTTTCAAAGTTATTTTGGCGATTCTGGTTTCTTTTCTATAAAAATTTTAGAATTAACTTGTCGATATCTGCAAAATGCTTGTGATATTCTTAATGGAATTATATAGCAGCTGTAGATCAAATTAAGGAGAAATGATATCTTAACAATATTGAGATTTCTAATCTATGAACATGGTATGTCTTTGTTTATTTCTTATCGTTGAAATTTTTGACTAGGTTTTGTAGTTTTTAGCATACATATCCTGCATGTATATATTTTTTATTTGTACTCAAGTATTTTATTCTTTTGGTGCCATTGTAAATAGTATTGCATTTTTAATTTCAAATTCCAGTTGTTTATTGGTAGTATATAGAAGTATAATTTATTTTTATTCTTCCTTTCCTATCTGTCTTATTTATTTGTTTGTTTGTTTGTTTGTTTATATTAGCCTTGCTGTACTGGCTAGGAGTAGGGTATAATGTTGCATAGGAATGGGAAGAGGGGCATCCTTCCCTTGTTTCCAGGTTCTTTTTGGATGTCTTTTACTAGGTTAAGGAAGTTCTCTTCTAATCCTAATTGAGAGTTTATATCAGGAATGAATGTTGATTTTGTCAAATGCTTTCCCTGCATCTATTGAGATGATAATATGGTTTTTCTTCTTTAATCTGGTAATATGTTAAAGTACATCTCCAGCAGGTGTTGAACCAGCCTTGCATTTCTAAGGTAAACCCCACGTGGTGTCATCGTAGATTATCTTTTTTATGTTGCTGGACTTAATTTGTTCTTATTTTGTTGATGATTTTTGCATTTCTGTTTATGAAAGATATTGGTCTATAGTGTTCTTGTGAAATCTTTGAGTAATGCTTCATAAAATAAGCTGGGAAGCACTCCCTCCTCTTCTGTTTTCTGGAAGACACTGTGTAGAATTTATACTATTTATACTATTATACTATTTTTTCCTTAAATGTTTGGTAGACTTTAACAGTGAAACCATCTGGGCTTGGGGTTTTAGTTTTTTATTTGGGGAGAAGGTTTTTAACTATGAATTCAATACCTCCAGTAAATAAAGGACTACTCAGGTTATCTATTTCTTTTGTGTGTTTGTTTGTATGTTTCAGGGACTTGGTGCATTCCATCTAAGTTGTCCAGTATACGGGCATGGTGTTTTTTGTGTATTCCCTTATTTTTATCTTAATGTCTGTGGGGTCTATAGTAATATCCCCTCTTTCTTTCCTGATATTGGTAATTTGTATCTTCCTTCTTTTTTTGGCTAGTATTACCAGAGGTTTATTAATTTTATTGATTTTTTTTTTTTTCCTAAAAGATCCAGATTTTGGTTTCACTAGCTTTCTCCATTTTTCTTTTTCGGGTTTCATTGTTTCTGTTGTTATGTTTATCGTTTTCTTCCCTTTCTTTGTGTTGGATTTAGTTTGGTCTTCTTTTTCTAATTTCTAAAGGTGAGAATGTATATTATTGATTTGAGACCTTTCTTTTCCAATAAAAATGTTGAATGCAGAAAGTTTCCTAGTATAACCACTGCATTAGTTACATCCCACAAATTTTGAATGCGATATTTTAATTTTCATCCAGTTTAAAATCATTTGACATTTTCTTTGAGACTTTTTCATTGACCCAATGAATATTTAAAAATGTATTTATTCTGAAATATTTTAGGATTTTTTAGATATCTTCCAATTGTTTTTGATTTAATTCTGTTTTCATATAAAATATATGTTGTATAATTTCTATTCATTTAAATTAATTGAGGTTTCTTTTATAGTTCAGAGTATGTTATATATTGGCAAACATTCCATGTACACTTATAAGAAAAGTATATTCTGCTGTTGAGTGAAACATTCTATAAATGTCTGTTAGACTTACTGGTTGATTGTGTTTTTCAGGTCTTTTATGTTCTTCCTAATTTTCTGTTTACTTATTCCATCACTTACTGAGAGTGGAGTTGGAAGTCTTCAACCGTGATTGTAGATTTATTTTTTCAGTTTTTATCCCATTTATTGTGAAGCTCTATTTAGTTGTATACACACAGGGTTGTTATGTTCATAGGAAATGACCCTTTTATCATTATGCAGTGCTCCTATTTATCCCCGATAATATTCTTTTTTTCTGACATCTGCTTTGTCTGGTATTAGTATAGTTTCTGTAGCTGTATTTTAGTGGGTGATTAGGTATATTTTTATCCAAACTTTTCCTTTCAACCTATTTATGTCTTTATATTTAAAATGCATTTTTTTACAGTATATACTTGGGACTTGCTTTTTTATCCAGTGCTAGTCATTGTTTAATTTATGTGTTAGACCATTCCTTTTAATATTATTATTTGTGTGGTTAGATTAAAATCTACCACGTGGCAGCTGTTTTCTATTTGTTTCATTTTTTTGTTTCAGTTTTCTTTTTATGCCTTCTTCAATATTAATCATTTTTTATGATTCTATTTTATTTCTTCTATTGACTTTAAAAAGTTTTAGTTGTCTACCTTCAAATAATATATTGCTTCCACGTAGTATTACTATAAAGACTTTACTACAGTATGTGCACAGTTCCTCCTTTCCATCTTTTATGTAATTATGGTCATACTTTTTATGTTTATATTTACTGTCAGTATATAATACATTATTACTATTTTGCTTTAGACATTCAGTTATCTTTTAGAGCAATTAAAAATAAGAAAAAATAATCTTATCCTCATCTCTTCCATTGTCCTTGCTCTCTGTTTCTTTGGGTAGATCTAGGGTTCCATCTGCTATTTTGTTCCTTCTGCCTGAAGAACTTCCTTTAACATTTATTGTCTAGTAAGTAGATCCAGTAGCTGGCAATGAATCCCTTTAGTTTTTGTTTTTCTAAGAAAGTCTGTATTTCTCTTTCATCTTTGAAAATTATTTTCAGTGGGCGTAGAATTCTGGATTTGACAGTTTTCTTATTTTTTTTTTCGCTGTGTTTTTCATTTGCAGCATTTTCATTTTGTGCTTTTTTATAGTTTCTCTCTCTCAACTGCAAGTCCCATCTGTTATTGCTTGTTGTCTACCTTTCCCCCTAAAGCCTTTAACGTAATCATAATTATTTTAAATTCTCAGTTCTAGCATCTGCGTCATACCTAACTCCAGTTCTGATGATTGCCTTCTCTCTTTGGATTTTTTTCTTTCTTTCTTTTTTTTTTTTTTTTTGCCTCCTTGTATGCCTTGTAATTTTGTGTTGAAAGCTATACATCTTGTGTAAGACAATAGACACTTGCGTAAATTGCTTTTATGCTTAGAAATGGGCATCTCTGCCCTTCTTATATAGACCTTTAATGTGGGAGATAGAGTTGATCTAGTTAGGAGCAAGGCTGGGTTTGAG
>CAUYSK010005154.1:0-40338 GCA_963575035.1 Avahi laniger | reverse complement strand
ATGAAAAAATGCTCAACATCTCTTATCATCAGGGAAATGCAAATCAAAACCACAATGAGATATCACTTATCTCCAGTGAGAATGGCCTTTATCAAAATTTCCCAAAACAATAAATGTTGGCGTGGATGCGGAGAGATAAGAACACTCATACACTGCTGGTGGGACTGCAAACTAGTGCAACCTCTGTGGAAAGCAATATGGAGATACCTTAAAGAGATACATGTAGAACTACCATTTGACCCAGCAATCCCATTCGTGGGCATCTACCCAAAGGAACAAAAGACATTCTATAAAAAAGACATCTGCACTAGAATGTTTATAGCAGCACAATTCACAATTGCAAAGATGTGGAAACAACCCAAGTGCCCATCAATACATGAGTGGATTAATAAACTGTGGTATATGTATACCATGGAGTTCTACTCAGCCACAAAAAACAATGGTGATATAGCACCTCTTGTATTATCTTGGATAGAGCTAGGGCCCATTCTACTAAGTGAAGTGTCACGAGAATGGAAAAACAAGCACCACATGTACTCACCATCAAATTGGTATTAACTAACCAACACTCAAGTGTTCATATAGTAGTAACATTCATCGGGTGTTGGGCAGGTGGGGGGGAGGAGGGAATGGGTATACACACACCTAATGGGTATGGTGCGCACCATCTTGGGCATGGACACACTTGTAGCTCTGACTCAGGTGGGGCAAAGACAATATATGTAACCTAAACATTTGTATCCCTGTAATATGCTAAAATTAAAAAAATAATAAAATAAGTAAATAAATAAAATTATTTATTTTGAAATAATTACAGGTTCACAGAATAGTCCAAGAAAATCACCAGAGAAATTTCATCTACCCTTCACCCAGGTTCCTCCATGGTTACATCTTCCAAAGCTATAGTATAATATCACAACCAGGGAATTAATGCAACATTCATTTTTATTTAAAACAGTGCTTCCCTTGAATAGTCTAAGCTTCCTGGAAAATGTTTTCTTCATTTTTTATGTACATATGATTAATTTATAGTTGCCTGAATGCGAACTGCTTCAGAGTTCAGTCTGTGTGTAGAACAAATGCACTTGTCACCTAATATGCTCTATGTTTTTCTACCAATGTCTTTTTATTTCAACCTCATAACAATCCAGGTAGAATGAAGTTCAATGACTTGGTCATAGGCTGGGTGTGGTGGCTCATGCCTGTAATCTTAGCACTCTGGGAGGCTGAGGCGGGAGGATCACTTGAGATCAGGAGTTTGAGACCAGCCTCAGCAAGAGCAAGACCCCGTCTCTACTAAAAAGTAGAAAAAAATTAGCCAGGCATGGTGTCACATGTCTGTAGTCCCAGCTACTCTGGAGGCTGAGGCAGGAGGATCGCTTGAGCCCAGGAGTTTGAGGTTGCTGTGGGCTAGGCTGATACCACGACACTCTAGTCCAGGCTACAGAGCAAGATTCTGTCTCAAAAAAAAATAGTAAATAACTTGATCATGATCATAAGACTAGTATGTGAGGTTGCATAGCGAGAATTCAAACCCAGCTCTGACTGACTGAACATTCCAGCTTTTGTGGAAGCCACTTATGCTGACTTATGAATGGTATGATGGTTAACAGGCTCCTTTAAACAGACCTTGGGTGTTAAGTTGGAGATGGTAAACTCCCTCCCTTAAATTGATATAAGTAGTGGTAAGAGTTTAAATCAATCCCAGATCCCAAGAAAACATTTAAAAATTGCCATTTGTTTATTGTAGAATATAAGGTTGCCCAGATGCAGAAGTGGTCTTGCTATATACCGTGGTGGCTTATATTGCACTTTGCCTATTTATTAGAAGAATGATATTAAAAGTCTTTTTAAAACTTTTATTTTGAAATAATTATAGATTCACATGAAGTTATAAGAAATAATATAGTAAGATCCTATGTACCCTTTACTCAATTTCCCCTGAAGATATTTTGCAAAATTATAGTACAGTAGTACTACATATATAGTACTATAGTACAATATATAGTACAAGCAGGAAATTTGACATTGATACAATCCATTGCACTTATTTGAATTTCACTAGTTTTACATGCACTCGTTTGTGTGTGTGTGTGTGTGTTGTGTGTGTGTGTGTGTTGTGTGTGTGTGTGTGTGTGTATGTATTTAGTTCTATGTAATTTTATCACATGGGTAGCTTCCTGTGAACACCACCAAAATCAAGTTATAGAATATTTCCATCACCACAAGGATCTTTTTGCTACCCTTGTATAGTCACAGCCACATCTTGTGCTCCCCCTTCCATAACTCCTGGCAACCACTAATCTGTCTTCCATCTCTATAATCTTGTCGTTTCGAGATTGTTATATAAATTGAATCATACATTATATAATGTTTTGAGATTGGCTTTTTACTCAGCACAATTCCCTGGAGATTCATCCAAGTCGTTTTGTGTATCAACAGTTTGTTCCTTTTATTGCTTAGGGGATTCCATGGTATGGATATACCACAGTCTGTTTAACCATTCACCTCTGTAAGGATATCTGCGCTGTTTCCGATTTTTGGCTATTACAAATAAAGCTGCTATAAACATTCATGTACAAGTTTCTGTGGGAATTTAAGTCTTCATTTCTCTGGGATAAATGCCCAAGGAGTGCATATTATTAGTCATATGGTAGTTGTGTATTTAACACGTTGACTGCCACACCAAAAAAACAGAAACTTTTCCTTGGGGGCCACAGTGTTTTATTACGAAAATAGAATAAAAACTTTGAATGTAATTTAAAGGTAAACATAAATAGAAAAATGAAATTTATTGACTTCTATTCATTTAATCCAAGTTTTTAGAATTAAATTGTCAATGTTAATTGTAACAATAAGAACATCAACAAGTAAGACTTTATATATGCTTCACGTGACCTCAGGGTGAAAACTAGAGTGAGTTAAATACAACTCTTTTAGCAGTCAATGTGTTAATTTGGTAAGTCTTCATCATATTCTTTTCCAGGGTGGCTGTACCAATTGCATTAACAGTCTTTTATTGAGTGGTTATTTATTTTATGCTAACCACATTCTAGGTCCTGGGTTAAGTACTTCACATGCATCATCTCATTTAATCCTCAAAAAACCCTCCATTTTATCAGTGAGGAAATTGAGGCCCAGAGAAGTTAAGTAATGTTTTCAAGGTCATATACCTGGGAAGTGGCAGAGCTAGACTTGAACCCACGTCAATCCGATTCCAGAGCTTGCATGTACTCTTAACGATGCTGTCCTACCTACTCCTTTGGAAAAGGACTCCAAGTAAAGCAGGTGGCAAGCTTTCCATCTGTCAAACAGCAAATAAACAAGACAGCAAACTCCTTAGAAGGTATCGGTTCCACATTCAGGCTAAAAAGAATCTACTTTGACAACTTAGAAAAGCTGGAGAGTTAGTTTCTAAGTTTGTAAGAACATGCTGATTCTTCTTTGGTTGAATTGGAATTGATATTCCTAGTGGTTTGGTTGCAGTACGGTGGGAAGCACAGTGGACATGTAATCAGAATGCCTGAGCTCGTATGTAGTAGATGTGTGGCCTTAAGCAAGTCACTTAACCTCACTGAGACTCAGCTATGCTCTTGTCTATAAAATGGGGCTAATAACACCTTTCTCACAGGGATTTTTGTGAGGATTAGATAAACCAATGGATGTGAATACACTTTATAAGCTCTAAAGTGTTATGTAATTATAAAGGGTTATTATTGTTATCATCTGAAATAGTTGTAGCAGGATTGCAGATATAGTACACAGTACAACTTGGACACAAAGAAAATCAACTTGTACAATTGTGTCTTTCTCTTGAGCCCAGAAATGTGGCTGGGTACCAAAACCATAAATATCCAATGTGGTTTAAAACTTAATTTGGTAAGTTAAACCAAGGATTGGCAAACTTTTCCTGCAGAGAACTAGATAATAAATATTTTAAGCTTTGTGAGCCGTATGGTCTCTGTTGCAAATACAATCATCCCTTGATATCCATGGGGGATTCGTTCCAGGACCCCTCTCATATACCAAGATCCACAGATGCTCAAGACCCTTATATAAAATGGTGTACCCACCTGTATACTTTAAATCATCTCTAGATGACTTATAATACCTAATACAATGCCTAAATATCATTTCCTTTGTGTGGATTCAATGTAGCGCTCAGCATGCAGCAAATTCAAGTTTTGCTTTTTGGTACTTTGTGGAATTATTTTTTCCCAAACAGTTTCGATCCACAGTTGGTTGAATCCACGGATGCACAGCCCACAGATACGGAGAGCCGACTGTACTCAACTCTGAGAGCTAAAGCAGCCATAGATACAGTATGTAAATGACCAGGAGTGGATAAATTATAATGTAACTTTACTTACTAAAACAGTTGACAGATTTGGCCCACAGGCTGTAGTTTGCTAACCTCCAATTTAAATGATCCCTTTATTAATTTTTAATATTTTTATCCTGCTTCATCCATGTTGAGAATAAATGGTCCCTTTAGAAATAGTTTTCAGTTTCTCTTGGATAAAATTGCTATGTCATATAAACATCCCCTACTTTCCATAAGCTGGTGTCCTAGCATATGGGGAGAGAGCTTGTGGAACCTCTTGGTTTTAAGGGGAAGATGGGGCTTATTGGATCCATGTAGCCTTTGTACTGTCCTCTGGCTATTTTGGTGGCTAACTGATGTCCCTTGTCATCTGTTTGCTGCTTGTTCTACTGGCATTTACAGCTGCAGGTTACAATTTCATCAATTGTGATTTGATTTCCTTTTCTCAGTTTGGCCAGAGCCCAGTAACGTGGCCTGGTTGCCCCTGCTTCCTCTCTGTTCCCATTACTTATAGACTCTGGGTCTCTGCCAGCTCTTCCATCTTGTCCCCTGGCCTGTGTCTGTAGTGGGCTCATTTGTATGCCACAGTGGTTCTCATGACAGACCCATTGGTTCTCACCTCAGTGTTCATTCCTTATGGAAACTAAGGGCAATTGGGGAAAGAAATTTCAGGTGGTCTTTCTGCCTCGCCAAAGAGACTTTAATGGAGTTGGTCCTATACTGGAAGTTACAGGGAAGTCTGTGAGGTAGCCTCCTCCCATAGTTTCAAGTGGGGAGTAGCGTTACCCTCACTCACCTTACTGTGATTCTCCCTGTAGACTCATCTCCCTTTCCTACCTTTCTCTCTTCCTTCTTCCTCCCACAGTTCCTCAAGGCTGGAGGGGTGGAATGTTCCTTTACCTCCCCTGGATTGTATCCTCCTTCTACCATATAGTTGGCCTAGCTGTCACAGGGAAATGGATAATTTTGGTGGGGTGCTCTATGAGATCAATCCTTAAAACATAGCCCTTGATTTTTCTAAAGGAGGAGATAAAAGAATTTGGGTACACACATGTATTTTTTTAAACATAGAATTACATGTAATTTGTGTGGGCGGAAACATTCAAGCAGTAATAAAAATTTCATCAATTACACTATTGATACTGTCATAAGACAATAGCCTCGCTTGTAAAGCTATTGCCCGACTGCATGATCCTATTTTATATGTCAGAAGCAAATATATTGTCCTGTCTTTCTCTGTTCATTTCTTCTCCCTCTGTCATAAATGTTAATCTCTCTGCTATCCACCCTTACCTTCTCCCCAAATGGCTACCGCAGGCAAACCAGGCTGTAAGTTAAGTACTTAAAAAGGCAAAAGAGAAAAGTACAATAATAATTTCAAACTATGTCTTCTTTTAGATGATTTTTTACCTCTTGTCAGAGCTAATCTATGAGGGCTTTAAAATACAGTGATTAAAAGCACAGGCTCTGAAGTCACAGGTATCTAGTGTGAAGTCTCAATAATCACTACTTACTGGCTATGTAATCTTGGGAGAGTGGTTTAACTCCTTCATGCCTCTGTTTCCAAAACTGAAAAATACAGGCAATAATACTAATTAGTGAGGCTGAAATTAGATAACATGTGAAGTGCTTAGCAACTGTAAAAAATCAATAAGTGGTAGCTATTTATTTTTATTGTTTGTAACAATGGTATACCTATTAAACAAATGAGCTAGACTCTGCATCTGGGTCATGGCTTCAAGATCTGATCTTGGCATGTCAACCCAAATTCATTTCTTCTAGGAGAAATGGAAGAGAGGTTATGCAAGCCCTATTTGGCATGTATGACTTGGTAGCAGGGATAAAGCAAAAAAAGGGGATTTCTGTCTTTTTTTTTTCCCCTTCAAAAACTCACTTTATCTGCTGGGAGGGTAGAAAGGGCAAACTGGAAGTAGGAAAAGAAAGGAAGAGGAGGACATACAGGGTGGCTTTCCCCCAGAAATCAGGGAGTTCAACTGAAGCTTTCCCAGCCAGATCTGGAGCACAGTTATCTACTCCTCCTCCCGCAACAGCCACCCTGTGTCCCGGTGCCGTGGCAATTAGAGAAGACCACTGTGATTTTTGCTCAAAATTGAAACAAACTGGAGGCTGTAGACCACATGAAGTCCAGGCAGGATAGTTGCACATGGCCATTCCGTGAAAATACATCAGGGAATACAAGTGGAGGGGCCGTTTGATGTTGCTTTGCAAATAACTGTTTGCCCAGGGAGAGGTTTGCGGCATGTCAGGAATGTAGAAAACCATATCGATTTGATCTGATGCACTACCTGTGTATCCTGAAAGGCGAGGGAACAGTTTCAAAAGATCAGGCTCTGATGAAAGTTTGTTACTTATGTACTGCTTTGCTTCTGTCCTTGATACTGAACACGATTGTACAATAGGCAAAATAAATAAATAAATAATGTCCGCATTTTCTTTTCTTTTCGCTTGCATCCAGCACCCTTATTTTCATTAAATTGTCTCTGGATCCTGTGAAGTGAGGCTTCTCTCTCTCACTCCCTGCAGTAGAGGAAAAACAAATAAGAACTGAAAGCAATGGAAGGTGAAATGTCAAGTACCTAAGGTATTCCAGTCTAACCTTGGGCAGAGGCCAGCTACTGAATGTGGAAGGTAATAAGGCAAACTCCAGAGTGTGTTTTGATGATGGGATGGCTTGCAAGCCATGCTGACAGCGGGCTGCACTCTCACAGCTCTATTTATTTATAGCTCCTCCCCGCCCAAATGCTACAGAACAACAAGTATTCAGACAAGTTGGAATGCTAATAGATTACGCAAAAAGCAAATCAATAAAAACTCATTCCAAAATGTCTATCTTCCCCCAATAATTAGGTAGGAAATGGGAGAATGGGGGTTCTTTTTCACATCTAATGAGGTTTAGGAATCAGGAAGGCAAGTAGGGATGAAATACATGCCTTTCAATCTGGTCAGAAGGATAGGAAGGATTCAGTTAGATTTAGAGGCTCCATCCCCCCAACATCTGATATTTATACAAGTCTATTCCTCTAGTCAGTACCTTTGGGCCCTGTAATTCCTGTGGTCGGGTGGTCTTCGAGACCAGCTTTCTGTCATGATCTTTGAATTTAGAGAGTGCTGCATGCTCCCACCAACAACAGAGCAACTGTGTTGCTCTTAAAACATGGCCCTAACTGGTCTGATCTATCTTTCCTCCTTGATTTTTGATTTAGCAAAAGCTATTCACTATATGGACAGATGGGGCCATATCGGATACACGAGGGTTTCTAATAATTAGGGACGGCTGCTTCAGGTAAATGCAGTTGGCAGATGGCAAAGGAACACCAGATTCTGCTAATTTTCCCACACACAAAAAAATTTTTTAAAGAGCTTATAGCAGAGCAGGCTCTTCTGTTGTGTTCCTGAAACAGTGATAATGCAAAGAGTAATGGGCCTGGCTGGTGTCTCTCCCTTCCTCCCTCTGCATCCCCTTCTATGACTGCACTCTTGGAGAATTTTGCAAAATAGCCCAGAAGGCAAAACACACCTAAGTGGAGGAAGCAAGCTGCTTGTTTATTCTGGTTCCTGTTAACTAGCACCATGTTTTATGAGCTTCCAGAACAAAAATATGGTGTAGCACCTAAAATGATGCCAACCTAGTAGACTATGAAGTGTACTTTTCAGCTACATCTTTCTGTTATTTCAACCGGGCAACATGATGGTCTCTGGACAGAAGTCCTGAAGCCTGAGTTCTAATTTTAGCTCAATCCCTTAACTTGTGATGTGACCTGAGACAAAACAGTCTCTAGATTTCTATTTATTTATCTTTCATATGGGGGTGAGGTGAGCTCACAGAGGTATTATTGAGGATGCAATTAGTTAATATAATACAAGTGCTTTGAAGAAATGTGTAAATTTTTATATAAAAGCATCACATAACTCAGACATTTTTCAGTGCCTTATTCAGTGCTGGAGAGAATTTCTTTACTAAACAAATTTGTGTTTAGTAGGTACGTTTCCAAAAATCCTAAAATATCATTTGTAGGACGAAATTTTCCTCTGATTACTCCATTAGCTTGCTAGCCCTGAGTATGTTGCTTGCACCATACAAAGTGACACTTGCCTCTAGATTTTCTTATACGCATTATTCTGGTCTCTTTCCTATGTGTTTTGCCTTTTTATTATTAGAACCGTGCTTCTCAAAGTGTGGTCCTTATGCCACCTGCACCAGCATCACTTGTTAAAATGAGAATTCCTGGGCCAGTGCCCTGAGAGTCACATTAGAAAGGTCTGGTGAGAGGCCCTGCAATCTGAATTTTCACACTGAAGTTTGAGACCTGCAGCATTAAGCTTGCCAAGGGCAGAGGTGAACTGGCAAACTAATTTTTTTTTCTTTATCTGTCCTAGTGTGAAGATCAGTGATCAGCAAACCTGGACAGGCTAACCGGTATATGCTATTTCATATTTCTTTCCCTTATTTCTTACCACAGGTGCAAGTTACCACCTCCTGTGCAAATGCTTAGTTGTAGGAGAGGGATGGGATGAAACTGTACAGTCCTTTTCCTCAGATTGGCACATGCAAACAGGTGTCTTCTTTTTCTCTCTTGCTCTGGGTCCTGGGAGCCATTTTTGAATTACGGAATCAGAGTCAGAGTCAGGCAGGCGGGTTTGCATCATCAGTGGTTCTCAAAGTGTGGTGCCTGGACCAACCGCGTCAGCATCGCCTGGAAATCTGTTAGAGACGCAAACTCTCAGCACCCCACCCCCACTAGACCTACTGAATCAGAAACTGAGGTGGGCTCAACAATCTGTGTTTTAACAAGCCCTTTAGGGGATTTTGATGTTATGTTGAAGTCTGAAAACCACTGCCTTAAAGCATTTTCTATCCCCAAACTCTATTCTCTCTAAACCTTGAGGCAGCTAGAACAGTAAACGGGGAGTTGATTTGAGCTGGAAAATAGGGGCATTGCAATATAGAAAGAGTTACTTAATTGTAAAGGTCTTATTTAGTATACTTGTGCTTGAGGGAGATCAGGTCTTTAAATAGCAATTCTCCTAAAAATGACTATGGATACTACACATACACCACACACACACACACACACACACACACAATTACAACACACAACCACAGGCGTATATATATGCATGTATATATGTGTGTGTATGTATCTATATGCATGCATATATACAATTAAAATCATTCTTAGAAAACCACAGAAAAAGAGTAAAAAACAGGCAGTAAGAAAAATCTGAGCAATAGCTATCGATAAAAATGCAGGCAAGGGAACAAACTCACAATATACACCAATCAGCAGGACCAGATGATATGCATTTTGGGGTCTTGAGGGAGTTCACTAATGATTTCACTAAACCACTGACAACTGGAAAACCTGACAAAACCCACTTGGGTATGCACCACATTTTGCCTTGTCAGCATCTTGCATAATGGTGGTATTCTGGCAGGTACATCCACTAGGCCCTTTGTACCCCCCACCGACCAAGGAAAGAAAAGATTCCATTTCTAGATGTAGATGATACCGGAGTTAACAGAATATACTTTTTTTTTTTAAAGTTCTTTTTATAAACGGAGCCTCCCCAGCATTGCCTGCTGTGATCCAGCCCCTGTGTTTAACCGTGTTCAGGCTCCCAAAGCCTCAACAGGGCAACTGGGCCTGTATGGTCTTCAGATACTTGCGCTGGGATTTACTAGTTTACAAGCTGGTAGTAGGACTGGAGAGAGCAAGATAGGAGCCTTTGCACAGAAAGGGAGTTTGGGATCAAGGCACATTCCATTCTGATGATGTTTGCCCTTCTTTCGCGGTCCTAAGACTAAAAGATGGAGAGGCCGAAGTGACAGTACAGATATTTAGCTGGAGATGTGAGCTCCTCAGGGATGAATGAAAAGCCTCGGGTTCTTGCTGCTTCTGGAGACCAAAGAATCAGGCTGGGTTGGTCAGTCGGTTAGACTCAAGGCTTAGGAAGGCAAGAAACAAGTTGGGACCATTTCTTCTACAGATCAGCTAGTACTTTCACAATATATTAATAGGCCACATTCTTGCCCCTAGCCCTATGCCATATCCTCATTGCCAAACCAGTCACTTCAGCAGTTACTGGGTACCAGGGTAGCTGCATCTGTGCAAGCCCATGCTGGGGAAATCATGTATTTTCTTCACAGACAGTACAAATGTATTGTGGTGAGGAATGATTTTAGGGGATTCTGGGTAGGAATCTGGGGTGTGAATTTTCTTTTCCTGGATAGATTTAGATGTTCTTAACTAGCTTTTCTTATATTTCAATGAAATCTAAGCCTTTTTCTCAGCTCATTATGGTGTGCTGTTTCAACCTCCATGGACCTATACCAAAGAAAGGGGAAACAAATCCATATATAGGTTGCCATATGTCAGAGGTAGTAGAAATTAGTGGAAAGATTAGTGATTTAAGGAGGTAGGTGGCCTGGGGTATTATCCTAGGACTACTATTATCTACCATGATCATCTTGGAGACAACAACTTTTCCCTTATTGGCTTCAGTTTCCTAATATGTAAAGTATAGGCATTGGATGATATGACCTCTAATAGCCACATCCATCTCTAATGTTCTATGACTTGTGCATGGTAGATCTTTAACCTCTATGACTTCATAATTTGTTGTCTTGACTCTTTAAGAATAACACTTCAGGGCCAGGCGTGGTGGTTCACATCTGTAATCCTAGCACTCTGGGAGGCCAAGGCGGGCTAATCTTTGAGCTCAGGAGTTTGGGACTGAGCAAGAGCAAGACTCCGTCTCTACTAAAAAAAAAAAATAGAAAGAAATTAGCAGGACAACTAAAAATATATAGAAAAAATTAGCTGGGCATGGTGGCACACACCTCTAGTCCCAGCTACTTGGGAGGCTGAGGCAGGAGGATCGCTTGAATCCAGGAGTTTGAGGTTGCTGTGAGCTAGGCTGAGGCCACGGCACTTTAGCCCAGGCAACACAGTGAGACTCTGTCTCAAAAAAAAAAAAAAATAAAATAACACTTCAGGTTCATCGTGGACAAGTTTTTCATTTTGCTAAAACATCAAACTGAATTTCCAATTTGAGGCTGGAGTATGGAAAAGAGTCACCTAGCTAGCAAGTGAACCTAACTGGCCACCTAGCACCTTCATTTCAATAGGGTTCTACTGTTCTGTACTTATTAGATACAGTTTTACGAAGGAAATACGTGCAGTGATGAATTTGGAGATTTGGAAACATAATTCTTGTTTATGTCAAGGACCTATTACACAGTATATATGAGACTGAAAGTCACTGCATATGAAGGCCAATTTGATCTTATAACTTTGTACCTTGATTTCCTCATCTGTCAAATAAGGATGCACTGATCAGAGGCTTATTTCTTTCTCACGCAAGACCAGTGTGGAAAAGAGAGACACAGAAGCAGCACACCACCTCTTAGCCACCTCAGCCCATAAATGACACATCACTTCTGCACAGAACCAGTCACGGGGCCTCACCCTAACTGCAAAGGAGACTGGAAAATGTAAGGGAGTACGTGGAGTATTTGGTGGGCATTAATGGTCTCTGCCACAAGGGATAACTCTTTTCTTCTAATAGCATACAGTGATGTTAACAACAACTACCAGTATTATTTATTATGTGCCAGGTACTTTGCCAAGTGCTCTACATATGTTATCCAATTTAATCCTTACAGCTTTGTAAGGTAGGAGCTATTACTACCACATTTTACAAGTGAGAAACCAAAGCACGGAGAGATTGAGACTAGCCCAAGATCACATAGCTAATAAATAACAGAGATAGCATTTGAACCTGGGTCGAGATAGAATTCCATTTGGAATGTGGAGAAACTCTCCTTCCCAGAAACCAGCTGTCTACCCCGTCGCCTTTAGGTAATGGTAAATGGTATCCAAGCCTGCTCCTGGATTAGGCTTCGCAATTGAATTATATTGCCAGCAGGGGGCGTTTGGAATTTTGTCAGTGTTTTTGGTTGTTAAAATGTTGGAGGGTACATCAGGTAAGAGGAAGGGTCAGCGATGCTAGATGTCCTGCAATGAGGAAGACATTCCCACACAATGAAGAATTGTCCTATTCCCATCCCACGAGACTTTTGAACGTCACTCAAGATGTTCAGGTAGGCGTGAGAAGTCTTTAAAATTATCTGAGCCTAGAACCTAAGGCTTTTACTTGTAAACACAAAGTATGTCTCACATAGTTTAAATATATGCTGAATTTTCTAGGATCAAAACTGTCTACTGAAAAAAGATTTTACTTTATTTTGTTTATAACTCTACTACTACCCATAGCTAACATTTATCCAATTCACTATGTGCCAGCCACTGTTGTAAGCACATGACATATATTAACTTATTTAATCCTCACTATACCCTAAAAGGTATATACTATTATTATTCCCATTTGCAGATGAAAAAACTGAGGAACAGAGAAGTTAAACTCACTCAAGTTCACACAGCCTTAGCAAGTTGCAGTCACCATTTTGGAAAATCATGTTATTGATGGCAATGCTTCTCATGGTATTCGCCTTCATTTTTTACCATTTCTGGTACTTATCATTTCTTTACATACATCCAAGTATCTGTCTGGTATCACGTTCTTTTTTTTTTATTTCAGAGTATTATGAGGGTACAAATATTGTGGTTACATTTTATGTCTTTGCCTCACCCAAGTGAGGCTTAGAGGCATGCCCTTCCTCTCTAGAATGCTTCCCGTGTCCTTTAGTTGTGGGTTTACCCCCCCATTCCCCTAATCCCTGGAGAGTATTACTGCCATTTGAGCACCCTAGTGTTCAATAGTTGTACCAATTTGATGGTGAGTACAAGTGGATCCCGTTCTTCTGCTCTTGTGATACCTTACTTTGGATAACGGGCTTAAGTTTAATCCAGGAAAATATAAGAAGTGCTAGATCACTGTCATTTCTTATGATTGAGTAATATTCCATTGTATACATATACCGAATTTTAATAATCCATTCATGAATTGACAGGCACTTGGGTTGTTTCCACATCCTTGCAATAGTGAATTGTGCTGCCATAAACATTCGGGTGCAGACATCTCTATTATGGCTTATCTTTTGCTCTTTGGGGTAGATGCCTAATAGTGCTATTGCTGGATCGAACAGCATTTCTATTTTTAGCTCTCTGAGGTATCTCCAAATTTTTTTTCCACAGAAGTTGCATTAATTTGCAGTCCCACCAGCAGTGTAAGAGTGTTCCTGTCTCTCCACATCCTCGCCAGCATTTGTTGCTTTGGGATTTTTTGATAGAGGCCAATCTCACTGGGGTTAAGTGATATCTAATTGTGGTTTTGATTTGCATTTCTCTAATGATTCGAGATGTTGAGCATTTTTTTTATATGTTTGCTGGCCATTATTCTGTCTTCTTTTGAAAAGTTTCTGTTCATTTTCTTTGTCCATTTGTTGATGGGGTTGTTTGATTTTTTCTTGTTGATTTTTTTGAGTTCTAGATAGATTCTGGTTATCAGCCCTTTATCAGATGTGTAGAGAGCAAATATTTTCTCCCATTCTGGCTGGTATCAGGCTCCTTTTGCCTGAAGAACTTCTTTAATGTTTCTTGTACTGCAGGGCTACTGGCAGTGAATACTCGCAGCTTTTATCTGAATGTGTCTTTATTTCTCCTTCATTTTTTTTTTTTTTTTTTTGAGACAGAGTCTCACTCTGTTGCCCAGGCTAGAGTGCCATGGCATCATGCTAGCTCACAGCAACCTCAAACTCCTGGGCTCAAGCGATCCTCCTGCCTCAGCCTCCCGAGTAGCTGGGACTACAGGCATGCGCCACCATGCCCGGCTAATTTTTTCTATTTTTAGTAGAGATGGGGTCTCGCTCTTGCTCAGGCTGGTTTCGAACTCCTGAGCTCAAATAATCCACCTGCCTCGGCCTCTCCTTCATTTTTGAAAGATAATTTCACTGGGTATGGAATTATGGGTTGATAGCTTCTTTTTTTCAGTATCTTAAAGATGTCACTTCATTGTCTTCTGGTTGGCTTAGGGCTTGTAATGTTTAGAACACCGATACAACAACCGCAAATTCATCTCCACATACAGCTGTCACATTCAAGGTAGACCTCTGACCTCTACATTATGTTTCCTACTGTAGTCATATCAAATCATATACATGCTAAAATCCATAAAAAATAAAATTTTGTTTTTAATTACTGTCCATTTCTTTTCTCCTTTATATTGCAGTTAGGGCATCATGCTATTTTTTCAAAGTATGTATATAAAAGCATTATATTATTTATGAATTTTATTTTGGAATGTTAAAGTGAGCATTATAAATATTTGTTAGAAAAATTACGGGTGTAGAGCTTGACATGTTGAAAAATCACTGTCCTAGACAAAACTTATTAATTTGGGAAAATTGGTTTTCTGTTCTCACTCCTCCATTTGATTTCATCTGCTGCTCGACTTATCTGTTCTTTGGCTCTTATTAATCCTGATTAATAGTGTTTACTTCTCAATTGATATTATATTTTCAAAATTTTCTATTACTACAACTATCAAACATTACTTTTAACTAGGAACCTAAGAAAAGACTTAAAGTAAGGCAAAAAAAATAAGGTAAAAACAAAGAATTTCCCATGTATTTTTGCAGGGCTTTGTAGGTGACAAATATTTTGGATAATTTATTTTATATGAAGGTATTAAGAGCCAATATTGACTTCCTATACCATATTCTACCCTCTTCAAAATAAATAAGCATCCCCAAACATTTGTGAGTAGATAGTATCTTCAATATTGAAGTACCTATTTTGAGAATTTTAGGCACTATAGGAAGATATTTTAAGGTAGGTGATATTTCGGAGCTGTATTAGTTATCTATTGCAGAACAACACATTTCTCCAAGATGTAGCAGCTTAAAACAATAAACATTTATTATCTCATGATACCTGAGGGTCAGGAATTCAGAACCCAGTTTAGTTGGGTTGTTCTGCCTCTGGAGGTTTCAGTCAAGCTATCAGCCAGAGCTGTAGTCATCAGAAAACTTGACATTATTTGAAAGATCTACTTCCAAGCTCCTGATGTCATGAGGAGCCTTCAGTTCCTCACCATGTGGACCTTCCTATAGCGCTGTTCACAACATGGCAGCTGGCTTTATGCAAAGAGTGACAGAGAGACAGAGATCCCAAGACAGAAGGCAAAATATCTTTTATAACCTAATATTGTAAGTAACAACATCACTTCTGAGTTCTACTGCTTACACAGACCAACTCTCGTACAATGAGGGAGGGGATCCCACAAGGGTGCGAACATCAGAGGCAGGGATCACTGGGGACCGTCTTGAAGATCGACAACCACGATGGCCCCTAATCACATCCTGGAACACCTACATGTCAGCTTGTACAAGCTGTACTGTACATACATGCATAAGTGTTTGCACCTAGGCATACATGCTTGTGTGTGCACACACCCACGCCTATACGTACATACCCGAGGAGAAGTTCTTATAATCAAAAAGCCAAAATTCTTTTCATGGCTATCCAACAGCTCACAGTAGTGCTGTCTCCATTACTCCCCTCTACTTCATACATTTAAGAATAAGTTAACGATCTTATAGGCAAATGTGTACTTCCTGTAATATGCCCTATTATCATATAACGAAGCACAAAATCCAAACTTGGGAAGAAACTACTCTTGAATTTTCATTTAGTTTATCTGGTGAAAGACAGTCAAGGGTATTGGTCAAGGGTAGACACTCTGGAGTTAGACAGGCTGCGTTCAAATCCTGGCCGTGCCATTTATTAGCTTTGGGATTTTGAGGAAATCAACCTCCCTGAGCTTCGGTTTCTTCGATTGTAACGTGGAGGTAAAGCTAACATCTATCTCACAGGATTATTGTGAGAATCAAATAAGCTATTTTTTTTAATGTGGAGCTTGGTCTGCAGTTACCTAGAAATGGTAGTTATTCCTGTCACCGTTGGCACCTTTCGATTCTTTGGGAATCATCATCTCCCTCAGTCAGGTCCAGGTTTTCATCTGCTCACTCTGTCGCCTCTACTGTGCTTAGAAAAGGACAGGACGGCTGTTAACTATTTCTGCCTTCTGCTCATCCTGTCACAATGTGCCCCCTCCCTTCCCATTTCTCTGAGAAAAGGTCCGTTGCTGTTTAAGGCACAATTAATGATCTGAGTAAAGGAATGCATTAAACTGTTATCAGATATCCACATCTCGATTCAAATAGTCAGCTTAGATCAAATAGGAAGCAGGATTCTGATAAAATGGAATAGAGGGAAGAAAACGTGATGGGATTTAAGAGGCAGGGAGGGACTGGTTCAGTGCCTAGGGTGCTTCCTGGCGGGGACTCACCTTAGGAGTGGCAAGCAGTGGATGCTGGAAGGTGCCAAATGGGAGGAGTTGTGAGTACAGAAAGGTTAGTGGAGAGCCAGAAACAACCTAATTCATTTCACAATTTTTCTGAGGACCTGGGGAGTGTGTGAGTGCGTGCGCGTGCGGTATAGTATGTTCATTGAAAAAGAGAGCATTTTAGTCCTCTTTGCTGCAAAATGCATCACAAAAGTGCATCATTTATACAATATTATTGCGAAAAAATTTCCCTTCAACCTCGAAGCATGGATGTTTCACACAGCTAAAAGCTGGGCACTTCTTGCTGGTGCTTTCCACAGCTATCCCTCTCTTTTGTTGGTGGTAAGCACCAAGTAGGCACTTCGCAAATTGCCCAGCCATCTTACCTTCAATAACAGTAGTTGTATGTCCCTTATCAAAGCATTTTCGCTGGGAGCAAAGAATCTGTGGGATGAAAATTATTCCCTTCCTTAATGAGGGAGCGATTTCCGTATCATTCCAGCACAGCTATGTGGCTTCCTTTAGACTTTATTCAGTCTGGCCTTGGCTTTCAGGGTTGGAGGCACCAGGTGCTAAGGAAATTCCCATCTCCATTCCAGCACAGTAAAGGAGCCCCTACCAGCTCTGAGCACCATATCCCATACACTCAGGCTGCAGGCTCGGACACTAAATGTGATGTGAAAAAAAAAAAAAAAAGCATACTAAATGTAGGATCTTCATTTCTTACTTTCTTTTTTTTTTTTTGAGACAGAGTCTCATTTTGTTGTCCTGGCTAGAGTGAGTGCCGTGGTGTCAGCCTAGCTCACAGCAACCTCAGACTCCTGGGCTCAAGCAATCCTACTGTCTCAGCCTCCCAAGTAGCTGGGACTACAGGCATGCACCACCATGCCCGGCTAATTATTTTTTTTCTATATATTTTTAGCTGTCCAATGCATTTCTTTCTATTTTTGGTAGAGACAGGGTCTCGCTCTTGCTCAGGCTGGTCTCGAACTCCTGAGCTCAAACAATCCGCCCGCCTCGGCCTCCCAGAGTGCTAGGATTATAGGCATGAGCCACCACGCCCGGCCTGCATTTCTTACTTTCTAATCCACTCTGTATTATTGCTTTAAAACGATTTCTGACAGGAAGCCAGTTTAGAAAAATAATATCAAGTGCATAAACAAACCCCAAATCCCTCATTAAGCTATTAACACTGTAATAGAGCTCATTATTTTTCACCTTCCAATTATTGACTTTTTTAATTAGAGAATATGCTCAAAGTTGAACTACACCCAGTACTTTCTGCAGAACTTCAAGCCAATTTTGCTATATTAAAATTTCACCTTGCGCCAGAAAGCTTGGAAAATCCAAAGTGGCTTTGAAAGAATTTTTGCTCCTTCTGTTGTGTGTTCTTTTCTAGGTTTATATAAGAAACATTTATATCTGTGCGACAAGATGTGATCGGCTGTATTGATGAGTAAAGTTCTCAGAGCTCAAAAATCACCTCTGCTTAATCTAAGGATCACAGACTACCTTTTACTCATTTGACACCTTAAAATTGGATAGCAAAAGGCAGTGAAAGATGTTCAAAGAATATGTCATTTCTTTTAAACCGGCACCATAGGTGATTCTGATGCACTCTCAGTTTAAGAATTCCTGATTATGGGAGACATTTTCAAAATCTTGGAGAAGTCTCCTCAGTGATTTTTTTGTGTGCGTGGAATAATAAAAATTGTAAATATAGATGAAAATTAATGATATTTACTGAGTGGAAGAGATATATATTTAAACCTTAAGGCATATGTGAAAAAATGCTTTATCTACATATTAAATGACTCAGAGGGCCATCAAGAGGTTATTAATAAGATTCCTGATTTTAGCAGGTGAATGTTCAAATCATCAAAAAGCAGATGATGATGATATTATAGTAATAATAAATGCAATAACAGTTAACACATGGCCTCTACCCTCATGAGATTTACAGCAAAGCAGGGAATGCTGGCATTAAGTGAATTGTATGTATGTCCGATGAGGGTTAGAAAAGGAAAGCACGGGATGCTATGGGAATGTCTGGCATGGTGTTCTAATCTCATGCAAAGGATACTGGGGAACGTCTATCGGAGGAAGGGAAGTTTAACCTGAGCCCTGAAAAATAACAGGGGATAAGCAAAGGGGATGGGAGAAGTGTTGCAGACAGAGGAAATGGCATATTCCAACGTGCACAATAGAAGTGAAAAGTTCAGTATGGCGAGAGTGGAGCAAGGCGAAGAGTAAACAGAGCGGAGTCTGCCAGTATGTTCCCTGAGGATAATAACTATCTTTCCAACTCATTGTGCATCTCTCTCCTTGGAATGCTCTTCCACCGGAACATGGCACCCTACCTCCTTCTTGTCATTTCTTCATAGAGCCCACCTCCAATATTACCTTCATAGTAAGGACTTTCTTGACCAATTCAGCCAAGTCTTTCCATTGTTTTTACTCTATCACTTTCTTCACTATACTCATCAGTATCTGAAACTATCTTTTTATTTACACGGCTTTCTTCTTTATTACCTGTCTTCCTTCACTAGAATGAATGTAAGCTCATCGAAGCCAGGGACCTTGTCTATCTCAGTCACTGCCGTAGCTCCGCTACATAGCACAATGCTTGGCAGAGAAAAGGTACAATTCATATTAGTGTTTTTGTTTAAAATATTTTTTGACATACAAAAAGCTGTAGGCATAACTAATGCCTACAACTTGATGAGTTTGGAGATAAGGACACACCTGTGAAACCGTCATGACAATCTATGCCATAAACCTATCCAACCCCTTCGAAAGTTTCCTCCTATCCTCTTATTTACTGCACTATTATTTTTGGTGATAAGAACGCTTAACGTGAGATCTACTTTCTTAGCAAATTTTTAAGTATGTAATTCAGTGTTGTTAATTATAGGCACTATGCTGCACTATAGGTATCTAAGACTTGTTTATCTTGTATAAATAAAACTTTGTACCCTTTGACTAATAACAATTGATATTTGTTAACTGGCTGACCAGTTCCAGTGGTATTGGCCAAGCAGGGGTGCTCAAACCACTGCCCCATGGCTTTGAATAAGTCCTCAAAGGCTTTAGATATGACCAAGAAGCAAATGTAAAGAGAAATTGAGTGATTTTTGTAATTAGAATTGTAACTATGTACTTTGCAAGGCCTAAAATTATATAGCCAAATAGAGACACATGACAAAATTTTTAATCAGCAGTTAGAGCAGTATTTTCAAATAGTGAAATATTTAAATTGTTCCTTTGTTTACAAGATTTAGATTCATCATGGTACTTCATCAGTGGTACTGATGAATTTTCACTCTTGCTGAAGTTGGTATCCTTGATCTAAGTCCACTTTCCCTGTCTCTTTGGGGAGAGTGCAAATTATTACAATATAAGACCCCTTAATTACATACAGTGATAATTTATCTGCTATTTCCCCATATTTTGTGAGAGATAAATAACAGGAGGGTTGTTATTATTTGTTAGAAGCTGCTCTGCACAAAAGCATGTTGGTTGTGATTTAGAATCTGCTGCTCTTCTAAGTGACGACATCAACGCATATTTCCTAAGCACTGAGCATGCATCCCACTTTGTTCCAAGAGCTAGGGGAAGGACACGAAAGAATGTGAAAGCGAGAAGTTCACCTTTCAGATTGCAATGAGTTAAACAGCCACAGGTAAATGAAGCTAACCTTGTAAACTTTGTGGTCTACACTGTTTATTCTAGGCTTGGGCACTTCTAAAGAAGCTCTCTAAAGCTTCACGTCTGCCAGTTCTCTAAAATGACTCATTCAGCATTTTGATGCTGTTGTCAGCTGGTCTCTCTCTTCTGAGGGTCTGACATGCCATCCTCCCTTCGCCAGTGGTTTTTATCTAGGTAACTGATGACACCTGGACATTTTCAGAAAAACCAGGAAAACGCAGCTTTGCTCAGTCACTTGCTCCCAGGTCCCCCTCTTCATTTATCTGAGAGCCATCATATTCTTTAGACATTTTTCTTACCTTGTGTGACTGGGAAATGTTTTCCTGTTAGCTTTTAAGTCTCATATTATTTCTTTGTACTCGTCCTTAGGGAGCTAGCCTGATTTTCACTTTTTGTGGCTTTCTTATGTTCCTTTCAGGTCATGGTATTACTCTGGGTTTTAGCCAACTTGACATCTGGTTACCTTTTGAAACAGCCCTGAAATTTGATATCAGAGTGAAATTACTTTACTGTGTTGTGCATCTTTTATGTCCCATTTAAACTAATTTCTAAATAACTTCTCCTATGGCCACTCAGGAGCTGGGTTAGTACACAGAAATATCCTTTCTGTTTTTCTTATGAACATTTTACTTAGAGCCAGCATTTCAAGAGGGTAGAGAAATGAGGCCTGCTTATATTGTCCTCTTAGTCAGCTCAGGCTGCCATAAAAAAATATCATGACAGGGTGGCTTAAACGACAGACATTTATTTTCTCACATGTTTGGAGGCTGGAAGTCCAAGATCAAGATGGCAGCATGGTCAGTTTCTGGTGCGGGTTCACTTCCTGGCTTGCGTACAGCCTCATTCTTGCTGTGTCTTCACGTGCCAGGGAGAGAGAACAAGCTCTCTCATATCTCTTCTTAAAAGGGCACTAATCCGGCCGGGCGCGGTGGCTCACACCTGTAATCCTAGCACTCTGGGAGGCCGAGGCGGGCGGATTGTTTGAGCTCAGGAGTTCGAGACCAGCCTGAGCAAGAGCGAGACCCCGTCTCTACTAAAAAAATAGAAATTAGCTGGACAACTAAAAATATACAGAAAAAATTAGCTGGGCATGGTGACGCATGCCTGTAGTCCCAGCTACTCAGGAGGCTGAAGCAGGAGGATTGCTTGAGCCCAGGAGTGTGAGGTTGCTGTGAGCTAGGCTGACGCCATGGCACTCACTCTAGCCTGGGCAACAGAGTGAGACTCTGTCTCAAAAAAAAAAAAAAAAAAGCACTAATCCCACCATGAAGGCTCCAGCCTCATCACTTTGTCTAAACCTAATTATCTCCCAAAGGCCTCATCTCCAAATGCCATCACCTTGGGGATTAGGGCTTCGACATGTGAATTTTGGGGGAACACAATTCAGTCCATAGCAAGTCCCATATCCTTTTTAGAGGTGAGTGGAAAACAACAAAACCAATCTGTCCCTTTTGAATGAAATAACAGTAGGGTGACTAGAAATCCACCTGTCACTTAGCTACCACTTAGAGGCAGTGCAATAATATAATCATTAAAAACAAAGACTCTAGAGCCAAATTACATGGGTTTGTCTCCCTGCTAGTACTTCCTAGCTGTGAATCTTCAGGCAAATTACTCAACAACTTTGTGCCTCAGTTTCTTCATGAATAAAATGAGTAAAATAATAGACTATCTCATAGGTTCTTGTGGGCATTAAATGAGTTAAATATGAATTTCTAAGTACAGTATCTGGCACATAGTAAGTTGCTCAATAATTGTCATCATTACTAATATAACTACTGCAGTTGTTAATGTGGTCTCTGTTCTAATCTCATATTAATTCTGGTTCTGTTTTTGACTCAAATGCTACATGCATAACACCATCCATCCTCTCCCACCCCCGAATCTTAACTGAACAGCTGAGATTGGAATAGTTTTCTCATTCTCTCCTTTGCAGGGACACTTGTGCAGGCCTGGTTGAAGTCCTGGTTATGTAAGCGAGGATCTTGCACCTGGAATTGAAATCAGTATAGAGGGCTCGGGGTTACCCAAGAAGCTCAGAAGTAGGAAGAGCCAGAGATGAATTTCTTAGGACAAAACTTGGGAAGCACAATTCTGTCTTTTGACAGACAAGTGGAGACCCATAAACGAAAAACATTTAGGAAGTTTAGAAGCTGTTCAATATTGGAAAGAAGCTAAGGGCAAGAGCCCAAGATGGGACATAAAGCCAGAGGGGATTCATTTCACCATCATTTCTGCGAGTAGGACCGAAGAGTTTAAGGGTAATTCTTATTGATACTTGCTTTCTGAGTGGGCTGGTATTTTTCAAAGGTCCAAGATCAAGGTGAAAAGAAACAGACATTGAGTTCCTTTAAGGATGATGCCAGTTGCAACAGTGACCATCCTCACTTATAATCTGGTACTACTTATTTGTCAGGCATCAAAGGCATTAAATACAAACCCAAGGTTCCTTGAATAAGCAGGCATTTGTCATCTGAAGATATCCTTTCCTACAAAATTGAGAGCTGTATATTTCTTGAGCTTTACTTAAGTCAAAATATATATGGCTTGAGACCATCATTTCCAGGGAAAGATATCTATGTTACCATTTTCAAACCAATTTCCCATTCAACTTGTTGGGAAAAACACCTCATTTTAAAGATTTAAAAATCAAAACATGGAGGCCCCCTTCCCCCTTTTCAATTAGAAAATAAGTAATAAATCTTGCATTAGAAACTATCTCTTGATTAGAAGCACAAATCTACCTCTATTTAAGGAATTTGACATACAGTATTTAGAAAAATATTTTGTAAAACAAAGCCACTCACTAAAGGGAGAAGGGGGATGACATCCCAATTAGAAGACAACCCCCAACAGGAATGTAGTATATTGACAGCACTAATAAAGCACTTATACCAAAGAAAAGACCTAGGGAAGGGAGTGGGTTTCCAAAGAGGCTGCCCTTCAAACTTTAAACTTTCCCTGTTACTTTTCTCAGAAACCCATCTCTGCCAAAAGTGCTCCTTAGCAAGGGCAAGGTACATGATCAGTAAATCAGAAAAAGCACAGTATTTCTTTACTGCAGCTTATAGTGGTTTCAAAGTACACTGTACATACAAGTTGGTCAGTTACAGGGCATGGATCTCATTACTTAAACAAATCTGATATCATTCGAACTCACTAGTAAGCATAGGTAAGTTGGCTGACTCACTCTTTCAACTCTCTCAGTCCTCCCTTGATAATTCCCTCCTTACTTTTGTTCTAGGCCAAACTTATGGCTGTTTCCTTCTCAGCTGCCATTGACTCTGAGGAAGTAAGCTCCGTTTTTGCTCCATCCCTTAGTGTAAGATCAAAACTGCTCTCTGTACAGCCATCTAAAGTCCAGCTGAGTGATGCTTCACTAGTGCCTTACTCTGTCAGGGACTTTTCCTAACAGGCCCTTATTCCTGTACACATGTTGTCCAGTTAGCTGTTCTTCCTCTATTCCAGTCCTCGGATTTTGTTTTGTTTTGTTTTTTGTTTGAGACAGAGTCTCACTGTGTTGCCCTGGCTAGAGTGAGTGCCGTGGCGTCAGCCTAGCTCACAGCAACCTCAGACTCCTGGGCTCAAGCAATCTTCCTGCCTCAGCCTCTCGAGTAGCTGGGACTACAGGCATGCACCACCATGCCCGGCTAGTTTTTTCTATATATTTTTAGTTGTCCAATTAATTTCTTTCTATTTTTGGTAGAGACGGGGTCTCTCTCTTGCTAAGGCTGATTTCGAACTCCTGAGCTCAAATAATCCACCCGCCTCGGCCTCCCAGAGAGCTAGGATTACAGGCGTGAGCCACCGCGCCCGGCCCCAGTCCTCAGATTTTCACATCAGTCTCAATAGTAGTTTCCTGTAATCATTTGTGATGTCTGTTCATTCATTTTCTTATTCTTTCTCTCCTTTACAGTCTTACAGCTTTCACATGGCTTTCTGGCATCAACCTCCTCCTCAGAGTGACACATATCCAGGTAAAGGGTCACAACTGAGAAAATAATATGGTTAGTGGTTATGAAATCAGGCTGTAAAATTAAACCATTCATTCAATAAATGCCTTTTTATAGAGAACTATAACTATTTTTATGACAGTTAATTGGGTAGTTTTTATAGTTTTTATTTTGAGTTAATTGTAGATTTACGAGCAGTCGTAAGAAATAATATACAGAGATTCCGTGTGCCCTTTACCCAATTTCCCTTAGTGGTAATATCTTGAGAAATCATAGTACAATATCACAACCAGGATATTGACATTGATACCATCAAGATACAGAGCAGTTCCATCACCATAAGGATACCTGGTGTTGTCCTGGTATAGCCACATCATTCTCACTGTGGAGATGCGTGACCCTTTTATAGCCACACAACCCCCTGTCCCTGATCACTGGCAACCACTAATCTATTCTCCATTTTTATAATTTTGTCATTTCAAGAACATTATATAAATGAAATCATGTAGTGTGTAACCTTTTGGGATTGGCCTTTTCACAATAGTTTTTCAAGTTTGTTGCTTTGTTTTGTTGAGTAGATCCCTGATATGGATGTACCATAGCTTGTTTAACCATTCATCTGGTGAAAAACATCTGGTTTGTTTCCAGATTTTAGTTATTACAAATAAAGCTGCTGTTATGGGCTAAATCGTGTTCCCCCAAAATTGATGTATTGAAATGCCAACCCCCAGTACCTCAGAATGTAACTGTATTTGGGGATAAGATCTTTAATAAGGTAATTAAGTTAAAAATGAGGTGCTTAAAATGGGGCCCTAATTCAATATGACCGATGTTCTTATAAGAAGAGGAAGAGACACCAGATGTACGCATGGACAGAGGAACAAGGGACAACCATGTGAACAGTCAGGGAGAAAGCAGCCGTCTGCAAGCTAAAGAGAGAGGCCTCAGAAGAAACCAACACTGTGGGCACCCTGATCTTGGAGTTCCAGACTCCAGAACAGTAAGAATAAATTTCTGTTGTTTAAGCTACCCAATCTGTGGCATTTTGTTTAAGGCAGTCTTAGAAAACTAATACAGCTGCTATGCACCTTCGTGTGCAGGTTTTTGTATAAACATAACTTTTAATTCTCTGGGATAAATTTTTCAAAAGTGTGATTGATGTTGCTGGATCATATGGTAGTTTAATGTTTAATTTTATAAGAAACTGCCAAACCGTTTCCTAAAGTGACTGTACCATTTTATATGCCCACCAGCAATGTATGGTAGGAGTGATCCAGTTTCTCAGCATCCTCACCAGGATTTGGCATCATCACTATTTTTTATTTTAGCTTTTCTTATACGTTTGTAGTAGTATTTCATTGTAGTTTTAATTTGCGTTTCCATGATGGCTAATGATATTGAACATTTTTAAAGTGCATATTTTTCATCTCTGTATCCTCTTTGGCAAAATAACTGTTCACGTCTTTTGTCCATTTTCTAAATGAATGGTTGTTTTCTTAATTGCTTAGTTTTGGTAGTTCTTTAACTATTCTGGATACTAGATTTTTTTATGTATATATACTTTGAACATATTTTCTCCCATTCTCCAGCTCATTTTTTCATCACTTTAATATGGTCATTTGCAGAGTAAAAGTTTTTAATTTTGAATAGGTCAAATTTATCAAGTTTTCCTTTTATGGGTCATGCCTTAGGTATTAAGTCTAAGAACCCTTTGCTTAGCCCTACACCCTGAAGATTTTCTTCTAACTTTCCAAAAGTTTTATAGTTTTAAATTTCACATTTAAGTCCATAATCTATTTTGAGTTAATTTTTATATTAATATGAAGTGTGAGATATAAGTCCAGTTTTATCTTTTTTGCTTATACATTTCCAATGATTCTAGCACCATTTGTCGACAAGACTTTTCTGCCTTCATTGAATTGCTTTTGCACCTTTGTCAAAAACAATTGGACATATTTGTGTGGATCTATCTCTGGATTCTTTATTCTGTTCCTTTTTTAAATATGCCTGCCCCTCCATTAATACCACACTGTCTTGATAACTGTAGCTGTATAATAAGTCTTAAAATTAGGTACACTATTCATCCTGCTTTCTTCTTTTTTTTTTTTCAAAATTGCCATAGCTTTGGTAGTTCCTTTGCCTTTCTATATAAATTTTAGAATAATCTTGTCTATATCTACACAAAATTTTGCTGGGATTTTGGTAGGAATTGTGTTAAACCTATAGATCAAGTTGAGGAGAATCAACACCTTTCCTATGTTTAGTCTTCCATGGGCATAGTATGTATTTCCATTTATGTGTATCTTTGATATCTTTCAGCAGCATTTTGTAATTTTGAGCTTACAGATCCCGTACGTGTTTTGTTAGATTTATACCTAAGTATTTCATTTTCTTGGAGCAACTTTGAAGGGATTGTGTTTTTCATTTAAATTTCCATATATTCATTATTAGTATGTAGAAATATTATTGATTTTGTATGATGATCTTATATCCTGCAACCTGCAACCTTATTAGTTCTAGGAGGGCTTTCTTTTATAGATTCCATAGGATTTTCTACATACACAATTGTGTCATTTTCCAGTAAAAATAGTTTTCTTTCTTTCTTTCCAATCTATATGACTTTTATTTGTTTTTTATTTTTTGCCTTATTGAAATGGCTAGAATTTTTAGTATTGTGTTGAATAAGAGTGGTGAGGGCATACATTCTTGCCTTGTTCCTGGTATTTGGGGGAAAGCTTTTAGTCTTTCACCATTAAGTATGATGCTAGCTGCATATTTTTTGTAGGTGCTCTTTATCAAATTCAGGTGCTGACCCTTTCTTCTTAGCTTCCTGAGAGTTTTTTTTTTTTTTTTACCATAAATGGGTGTTGCATTTTGTCAAATACTTTTTCTGCCTGTATTGATATGATCACATAATTTTTCTTCTTTAGCCTCTTGATATGGTAGATTACATTAATTGATTTTCAAATGTTGAACCAGCATTACATACCTGGAGTAAATCTCACTTGGTCATGGTATATACTTCATTTATACATTGTTAGATTTGATTTTCTAATATTTTGTTGAGGACTTTTGAATATCAATTCATGGAGATATTGGTTTGTAGTTTTCCTTTCTTGTAATGTCTTTGGTTTTGGTAGCAGGTTAGTGCTGCCTCAGAGAATGAGTTAGGAAGTATTACCTCTGCATCTACTTTCTGGAAGAGATTGTGGAAAATTGGTATGATTTCTTTATTAAATGTTTGGTAGAATTTACCAGTAAAACCGTTTAAACCTGGGGCTTTCTTTTGGAAGTTTATTAATTATTGATTCAATTTCATTAGTAGATATTGGTCTATTCAGATTATTTATTTCTTCTTGTGTGCATTTTGGTAGTTTGTGTCTTTTAAGGAATTGGTCCATTTCCTCTACGCTATCAAAATTTCAGGTATAGAGTTGTTCCTGGAACTCCCTTAATTAACCATTTAATGGATGCTATTTTAGTATTCATTTTCTGTTTCTTGTTCCTCTGTTTCTCTTTTCTTAATTTCCAGTAGATTAATTGAACATTTTTAAAGGAATCCTTCTCCATTTATTTATAGTTTTGAAAGCACAATGTTTTGTATAATTTTCTTAGTGGCTGATTCTAGGTATTACAACATACATACATAATTAGCACAGTTTACTGGTTTTGACGTATTACCACTTTGAGTGATGTGTAGAAAACTTACTTCTATTTAGATTTCTTTATCATCCCCACATTTAAAATATATTTTTCACAATTATATCGAGGAAATATAGTATTTAATTATACAGAGAAAATATTTTTTCTATATACATTGTGCACCATATCAGATGGTGTTATAATTTTTACGTCAACCATCAAATATGATCTAATAAATTCACAAGAAATGAAATAATCTATTTTATTTATGCTTATTTTCACCTATTCAAATGTTCTTTCCTTTCTGAAGTTCTAAGCATTCTTCTATTATCATTTCCTTTCTGTTTAAAGAAATTCATTTAGCCATTCTTTGAGGGTAGATTTACTATTGACAAATTCTCTTAGTTTTCCTTTGTCTGAGACTGTTTTTTCCTTTCATTCCTGAAAGATATTTTTGCTGTATATATAATTTGCAGTTGAAAATTTCTTTCTTTCAGTACTTGAAAAATGCTGTACCTCTTTCTTCTGGCCTCCTAAGTTTCTGATAAGAAGCCATCTGTCATTCAAAAAATTTTTCCCCTGTAGGTAATGTGTCATTGCTTTCTGGCTGATTTCAAGATTCTTTCTTTGTCTTTAATTTATAGAAGTTTGGTTATCATGTGTCTTGGCATGAACTTTTTTAGATTAAACCTGTTTGGGATTACTTAGCTTCTTAAATCTGTAGTTATGTAGTTTTTCCCAAATTCTGAAAGTTTTCAACCTTTCTTTGTTAAAGTATGTTTTTGATCCCACTGTCTTACTCCTCTGCTTCTGGAAGTACGATGATATGGACATTAGCTCTTTTATTTTTGTCCCACGGAGTCCCCAAATTATTCATTTTCTTTCATTCTATTTTCACTTTGTTGTTTACATAGGGGAAATTCTAGTGGCCTGTCTCCAAGTTCATTGATTCTATCTCCTGTCATCTCCACTCTACCTTTGAGCCCATCGGTGAGTTTTTAATCCCAGTTGTATTTTTCACTTTCATAATTTTCATTTGGTTCTTTTTTATAATTTCCATTTCTTTGCTGAGACATTCTATTTTTTCATTTCTTTCAGATAATTCATAACTGCTTGTTTAATCATTTTATAGTGATTGCTTTAAAATCCTTTTCAGATATTTGAAATATCTGATTTATCTTGATGTTGGCACCTATTGACTATATTTTCTCATTCATGTTGCAATTTTCTTGGTGCTTGGTATGATGAGTAATTTTCTATTCCATCCTGGATATTTTGGATATTATGGGACTTTGGATTCTATTTATTTTAATTTTTAGAAGTCAGTTGCCTTTTTTTTATTTTTTTTGAGACAGAGTCTCACTCTGTTGCCCGGGCTAGAGTGCCGTGGCATCAGCCTAGCTCACGGCAACCTCAAACTCCTGGGCTCAAGCGATCCTCCTTGCCTCAGCCTCCCGAGTAGCTGGGGCTACAGGCACATGCCACCATGCCTGGCTAATTTTTTCTATTTTTAGTTGTTTGGCTAATTTCTTTCTATTTTTAGTAGAGACGGGGTCTCGCTCTTGCTCAGGCTGATCTCAAACTCCTGAGCTCAAACGATCTGCCCGCCTTGGCCTCCTAGAGTGCTAGGATTACAGGTGTGAGCCACCGCGCCTGGCCTAGTCAATTGCCTTTTGAGGTGTAGCATGATGGTTGGTTGGGGGTGTGTATTCTCAATTTTCCAATTGGCCCCGCCAGCATCACCTGGCAAATGAACATTGCAAAATCACACTGTCTCATTGCAAACGGCTGGAGTGGAAGATCAGTTCCCTGCTTGGCTCTGCTGACACTTTCCAGTCAACGTGAGTCACTGTCAAATACCACTTCATTGCCTCCAGGTGGGGGTAAAAGATCACCTCCCTGATGGGCCCCACCACTCCCCAGTGTTGGGGGAAATAGACTGACTCACATTGCTTTGTTGCTGCAATATTAGGGGCAGATTATTAGCTCCCACTGGGCCCTACTAACACCAGTGGAGGGAGAAGGGGAAGTGGAATGCCAACTGGCCCTGTGTAACACTGCCTCCCTCGGTCTCATTAATGCCAGGTAGGTGTTGAGACTGAGCTTTCCACTGGGTTCTGTTGACCCCAGAGGAAGTGGAAAGTGGGATGCTCACTAGCTTTGCTTCACACTGCCTCATTATTGCTGCCACTTGTGGGCCTCACTGGCACCAGAGATAGGGGAGAGAAAAGTGCTTACTAGTCCCAACTTGCACTGCCTCATTCAATTTCATTGATGTCAGGAGTGGATGAAGGCTCAGTGATAAAGAAAACCCCCATCTGTCACTTGGCACGTCAGCCACCTGAGACCCCCACCCCTCACGGAAGACCCACATCAGCATAATACTAACCTGTTACCTGGCCCATCAACTCATCTATTACCTGGCACATCAACATAACACTAATCTACTACCTGGCATATCAGCATAACACTAAATCTATTATCTGACACATCAACTAACCTATTATCTAGCAGGCATTAACCACCTGACCCCCCAGACCACCACAACTTAATAAAAATGGGAGGCCCGGCATGGTGGCTCATGCCTGTAATCCTAGCACTCTGGGAGGCCGAGGCGGGTGGATCGTTCAAGGTCAGGAGTTCCAGACCAGCCTGAGCAAGAGCTAGACCCCCATCTCTACTAAAAAATAGAAAGAAATGATCTGGACAACTAAAAATATATATATAGAAAAAATTAGCCGAGCATGGTGGCACATGCCTGTGGTCCCAGCTACTTGGGAGGCTGAGGCAGAAGGATCACTTAAGCCTAGGAGTTTGAGGTTGCTGTGAGCTAGGCTGACGCCATGGCACTCTAGCCAGGGCAACAAAGCGAGACTCTGTCTCTAAATAAATAAATAAATAAATGGGAAAAATCGGGTAGACGGTGTTCAGAATTTGGTGGCAAGGCCCCTCCGAGCCCACCAGCGAATAAACTTTGATTCTCCGACTCTCCGAGTGCCGCTCGGTTTGTCCTCGGGACCGCTTGCTGTAACACTTGCTGTAACATCAGCTCTCCACTGGATCCAGATGACACCACTCTGACAGGAGAATCAGAACATAGCTTGCTTCCCCTGGGTAGGGTATAGAAGATCAGCTCCTTGCTCAGCTTGCCAATACTAACGGGTAGGGGAATCAGAGATCTGCCTGCCTCCCCAAGGCACGGGATGGAAGATTACCTCCCTATTCTGCCCTACTGATACAGCTGTGCAAGGGAACCAGAGTTTTCCATCCTTACCATCAGGAGTTTATAGTACAATTGGAGAAATAGACAATTAAGAAGAAAATTCAGGCCGGGCACTGTGGCTCACACCTATAATCCTAGCACTCTGGGAAGCCGAGGCGGGCAGATTGTTTGAGCTCAGGAGTTTGAGACTAGCCTCAGCAAGAGTGAGACCCCCGTCTCTACTAAATAAATAGAAAGAAATTAGCTGGACAAATAAAAATATACAGAAAAAATTAGCCGGGCATGGTGGCGCATGCCTGTAGTCCCAGCTACTTGGAAGGCTGAGGCAGGAGGATCACTTGAGCCCAGGAGTTTGAGGTTGCTGTGAGCTAGGCTGACGCCACGGCGCTCTAGTCAGGGCAACAGAGTGAGACTCTGTCTCAAAAAAAAAAAAAATAAAATAAAGAAGAAAATTCAAAGAGTATATAAATGCATGTGTGATATGGGTTATTAAGAAAGAGCACAGAGTCCCATGAGAAAAGATAGGCCTTTTTGAGGAAGTGACAGTTCAGACTTTGAAGGATGAGGAGCCAGTAATGCGAAGGTGAAGGGGAGAGTGTTCCAAGCGGTGGAAACAGCAAGTGAGATGGCGCTGTGGCGAGAAAGAACCCGGGTATCAAGGATGTAAGTGCAAGTCCAGAATGGAGAAATTGAGGTGGCAAACTAGTGACAGAGTGAGGTGAGAGAGTTATCAGGTGCCTGACCATCCATGATCATGAGGGCTGCGTTAAGGATTTGGGGTTTTTGTTTTAAGTGCAAGAACAAGGAATTAAGGAGCTTTAAGAGGGGTAGGGTATGTTTTGAACCATTAACAGAAGGTCACCCCAGATACTGTGAAAAGAGTAGATTGGAAGGGAAGGGTGGAACAGGGAGATCAGGTAAGAGGCTGCAGTAGAAATCAAGATGAGAGATGATAGAAGCTTGTAACAGGGTGATGGTGGTGGAGATGGAGGGAAGTAGAAAGATTTGAGATAAAAGACATATCCTATTTGTCATCTGGGAATGTGTTTCTAGAAATTAGAGTACTTAACTGCATCAGCATTATTATATGAACCCATTATGGCACAGTCCATAGGGAGAGGGAATATATTTCCTACTACCAACACACAGGTAGGAGTTTATTGACTACTGAATTTACTTTCTCCTATTATTTCTGATAGTTCTAATGGTAATGTAGCAAGGACTAGAAATGAACCCAAATCCATAGAAGATGGCACCTCGTCAAGCTGCAAATACACCTGTGTGTGTTTTACCCATTAAAATAATCCCACATTAGTTTGTCTTTGGGAAACAATGAGGCTATTTTCTGGGGACCAAAGATCTGTGGCAAGGAGGGAAAAAAGAAAGCAGGATGATAGAACACTGCTTAGCTCAGAATAAGCCCTCAATAAATATAAACTGATATTAGACTAAGTTTAATTCAATTTATTTTAGTGAAAATGCCTGTATTTTAAAGGCTTAGTTTAAATGACAGGAGTAATTTACAAATCCATAAATATTTGGAGCAGGGTTTTTTCTTTGTCATGTGGTTAATTATTTATTTTATGAAAACATGTTTGCATGTATAATTAAAAGCTTGATAGATAAGCTGAGCATTAGAGAAATTTAAATTTAACATCTTATAAGCCTTTAAACATCCCCTGAAATTTAATCAAAATTAAACTATGTTCTTTTATGCTATGTTATTCCATAAGCAAATAAGGATTGCTTGGAAAAATTACTTCTCAAGAGCACATCTCTATCAGTCAGGATTCAATTGTAGGAAACAAAAACCACTTTCCCTCTCCAGATATTTAATACAGGGAATAGGGACCTCCAAAAATATTAGCAGGGTTTAGAGGAATGAGTTCTGAACTGGGCCTCCAGAAATGAATCTGAGAATAATATTGCAGAGCTGGTCTGTCAGAGGATATGCTACCTCTGCTCACATCCGGAAGGCAGAAAATCAGGAATTCTTCCACTGGAACAGTTGAGTTCAAGTACACACAGCCATGGCTATGCTTGAGGAATTGGAAGCCGCCATTACTGCAGCTACTTCTTCACCCCATAAAGCTGGTGCCAGGGCAACCATGGCTGAGTCCATCCTCCATCACCAACACAACTGCCACTCAACAACAGCTAAGCTAATGGACACTGGAATGCTGCTGTAGAAAAACCCCTCAAGACTTTGCTTGCCAGCAACAGCAATCAAGTCAGCAGGAAAATGATCTGCAAATCACTTCTGCCTTCTAAATCTCATGAAAGTACATCTAATTGGTGGGACCTAATTTGCATCCAGAAACATAACTATAAAAAATTCTCATAAATGTAGATTTTATTTTTCTAGGCTCTGCAGTACAAGAAGGCTTCCTAGGAGGAAGTGAGAGTGGGTGTTGAATGTAATTCACTAGATTCACCAGCTTTTTATGCTACTAAACATTGTGCATATTTGTCTTTTCCTACTTAAACTTCCAAATGAAAATAGTAATGATAGTATGGTAATTCCTAATAGAATGCAACACTTTATGGTAAAAACAAAACTATGACCATCCTCTTCCCAAAAGGGGGAGATCCAGGGTCTCATCAGTCACCAAATCCATCTCTGCGTGATGTTCATTCATCTTATGGTTTTGTCATAATACTACCTTGATATACTATAACTTAAAGACTATTATCAAATTAATTACTGCCAACACATTTTACATAAAATAGTTGGAGAAAGGGAAAGAGAAAATATGTGTGAGTGTGTGTATGTGTGTGTGTGTAAGCAAGGTGGAAAATATGGGTACCTATGGAAATTTTCATTTTGAAACTGATTATAAGACCGTGGTCTTGTGAGTGTTTATAAATTGCTTCTTCTTCTATCATTTCTCTGATCTTTTGCCATCAGCAAGCACCTCTGGAGGTCAGGGCCCTTTATTTCATGAGGTGACCTAAAACTATTCCTGAGAGGCATGGGTCTTTCGTGGTTCTGCTAGTATTAGGTTGCCGTAGTCTTTCTTAAATTTTATTTTTGTTACTGAACTTCAGGAGCGTACTCTTATCTCTGGTTGATATAACCTGCCTTTATTTATTTTTTGGTTATTTAATTAACTGTAGTTGTTTTTAAACGATGTAATGAGCATTCTCAACCCAACCACCCAAAACAAAAACTAGGACCTTGAAGATAATATCGACACATTACCCTCTCTTATCCCCTCATTTCCCTCCATCTGAAATAGCACCAGCCTATTTCTCCTCTTTGTGATTCCTTTGTTCCATTTTTATAGTTGTATTGCATGGAAGTATATTCTTAAAGAATATACTTTAACATATTATAGAATGTGTGTCATGTTGCATGTAATATTTGGGATTTATTTTATTTTATTTTTTTACTTAACATTATTTTGCTAAAAATCATACATATTGATATGTGTTGCTATATTTCATTCATTTCGACTGGTTTATACTAATCCATTATGTGTCTATACTACAGTTTGTTCCATCCTCTCTTTCATTGATGGGCATTAGGATTGATTCCAAGCATTTTGTGCTGTGAACTGTACTACTATAAATATTATTGTATATATTTCCAGTTGTATATATGTAACAGTTTATATTGGGTATATACCTGAGAATGGAATTGCTAAGGCACAGTCTGTGCAAATGTTCAACTTTAGAAGGTAATATCAAACTGTTTTTCAAAGTGGTAGCAGAAATTTTCATTTTCAGAAGCAATCTGGAAGTCATATGGTGGATCCACATCATCTTCAACATTAGGTATTGCCAGACTTTTTTACTTTTTGCTAGTAAAATGTGTATAAATTGGTATCTCATTGCAGTCTTAATTTGCATTTCCACAATCACCATTGATGTTAAACTCTCTTCATACATTTCTTGACCCTATGTGTCTCCTCTTTGTGAAATGTCTCTTGTCCATTTTTTCTACTGGGGTATTTGTGCTTATTTTGTGGTTGTATAGAACTTCTTTACGTATTCCTGATATTAATTCTTTCTTGGTTGTGTGTACTCTTGAGTACAGTTTTCCAGAATGTACCTTGTCTTTTTTCACTTTCTTTAAGGTGTTTTTAAATGAGCTTTAATATCATTAAAATTATCAGAACAAGATGGCTGACTAGAGTTACCTGGTGCTTGTCTCCCCTACCCCACAAAAAGGGCCCAAAACAACAAATAAACAACTATATTTCAACTGGAGTGACTGAGGATGTATGCTGGAGAGTACCGGGGGAGCTTCCTGTGGAGTGCAGAAGCCCAGGATAGCCCCATTAAGGGGGAATGAGGCATCCTGCCTCTGCCACGCTGTCTCCCATGCCAATATCAGCTCAGAACCAGGGGAGACTTCCTCTTACAGAGAAAAAGTAAGCTGGAGATCCCCAGCTGTGCCTATTGCCACCCAAAATGCCAGCAATCCTTGCTACAGGAGAGGCCCCCAACCTTCACAGGCCCCAAATCCAATTTGGAGAGTAGCTGGGGATTCGTACAGCTGCAATGCCTCAGAGTAGGAGCTCACCTTGAGTACCCTCCACCTCCATGACCTATGGCATGGCACCATATTGAAAGCAGACCCACTGCTAGAGTGCATCTTGCCCTGGGGGCCAGTAGCAACTGACTCCATCCTTGAGGCCCCGCTGTCATTCCACTACCCTGGCTGCCCAGAGCCTAGGCCCAAATGAACAACTGAGACCCTGGTGTCTGAACCTACATGGCACCTTCTCTCCCAGGGAATAGGAAGACTTGCACAACCTGCTGGCTGCAACATTCCTGAGCACCTGAGCCACACAGCTGGTTGGCCTGCCAAACCCGCTTGTGCTTGTGGTCAGCCAGACAGCTGGTCCTATGGTAGCCTTGCCCCATGACAGACTGCTACAGATTTGCCCAGCCCAGCCACGCTAACACACATCTGCTCATGGACCAAAAGCTAATCTGGCGACAGTGCCTGTGCTTGGTGCAACAGCCTGATTGGTGGTAGCTCCAGCCCTGCCAACAAACTACCTCGGGGCCACCTAGCCCCATAGCACTTGTGCCAGGCCCAACAGCCAATCTGTCAGCAGCTCCACCCCGACCTTCCCCACAGACTACCACAGGGCCACAAGGCCCTGCTGCACCTGAGTGACATCTGGTTTGGTTGTGGTCCTGCCTTCCCAGAGAGACAGTTGCACAACTCTCCAGCCAGCTTCACCCACACATCTGGGCGCAGCCTGACAGCCAGCCCAGCGGCAGCCACTGCCTCCCCAGAGAGCCCACTAGAGAATCTGTTGGCCCTCTGTACCTACAGGCACACAGCCTGACAACCAGCTCAGTGATCTCAGCCCCAGCAAAACTGCACCACTGCCATCACAAACTCCCACAACCTGGACCACTGAGGCAATTGCAGACATCAGTGACGAGGATTACGTGAAAGAAACTTCATGGAGACCACACTACTGAGTCTATCCAGAAGCAAAAGCAATGCAACATACCCAACCAACACCCTAGGACCCATCTATAGAAAAAAGCCTCTCCCTATGAAAACTACTCATAAAGTTAGAAAAAGCAACTATTCCACTAGATGTGCAAATGTGAATGTGGAAATACAAGAAACATGAAAAAAAGCAAGGAAACATGATACTCCCAAAGAAACACAATAAGTCTTTAGCAACAGACCTCAAAGAAAATAACATTTATGAAATGCCTGAAAAAATACAAAATAATGATCTTAAGGAAACTCAGTAAGATACAAGAGAACACAGACAAAGAATTCAATGAAATAAAAAAAAAATCATGATCTGAATGAGGAATTTAGTAAAAAAGATAGGTATCATAAAAAAGAACCAAATGTAAATCTTGGAGATGAAGAATTTAATGAATGAAATAAAAAATACAATTGGGAGCTTCAACAACAAACTACATAATGCAGAAGAAAGAATATCAGAAATGGAAGACAGGTCTTTTGAAATAACCCAGTCAGAGGGAAAAATGAAATAAGAATTAAAAAATGAAGAAAGCATACAGGACTTTTGGGACTTCATTAAGTGACAAAAGTTCTCATTATAGGAGTATGAGAGAGAGAAAAAAGACACAGAGAAAGGCACAGAAAAGTTATTTAACAAAATAATAGCTGAAACTTCCCAAGTATTGAGAGAGATATTGACATCTAGATTCAGGAAGTTCAAAAGTTCCTGGATTCAATACAAAAAGATCCATCCAGCATTAGATAAAATTCAATATCTCTTCATGATAAAAACTCTCAACAAACTAGGCATTGAAGTAACATACCTCAACATAATAAAGACCATATATAAAAAACCCACAGCTAACATCATACTGAATGGGGAAAAGCCGAAAGCCTTTCCTCTAAGAACGAGAACAAGACAAAGATGCCCATTTTCCCCACTCCTATTCAGCACAGTACTGGAGTGCTAGCCCAAGCAGTTGGGCAAGAGAAAGAAATAAAAGGCATCCAAATTGGAAAGGAGTATGTCAAATTGCCTCTACTTGCAGATGACATGATTTTACATATATAAAACCCTAAAGACACCACCAAAGAACTGTGAGAACTAATAAATAAATTCAGTAAAGTTGCAGGATACAAAATAAGCATATAAAAATTAGTAGCATTTCTATATGCTAATAGTGAACTAACTGAAAAAGAAATCAAGAAAACAATTCCATTTACAACTGCTAAAAAAATAAATAAATAAGATACCTAGGAATAAAGTTAACCAAGGAGGCAAAAGATCTCTAGAGTGAAACTATAAAACACTGATGAAAGAAATTGAAAGAGAGACAAATAAATGGAAATATATCGTGTGTTCATGGATTGGAAGAACTGATATTGTTAAAATGGCCATACTACCCAAAGTGATCTACAGCTTTAATGCAATCCCTATCAAAATACAAATGACATTCTTCACATAAATAGAAAAAAATCTTAAAATTCATATGGAACCAAAGAAGACCCTGAATAGTCAAAGCAATCTTGAGCAAAAAGAATAAGGTTAGAGGCATCAATACCTGATTTTAAAATATGCTATGAACCTTTAGTAACCAAAAAAGCATGATATTGGCATAAAAACATACACATAGACAAACAGAACAGAGTAGGGAGTCCAGAAATAAATTTGTGCTTATACAGCCAACTTATTTTTAACAAAGGTACCAAGAACACACATTGAGGAAAAGACTGTGTCCTCAATTAATGGTGCTGGGGAAATTGGATATCCATATACAGAAGAATAAGACTAGACCTCTACCTCTCGCCATACACAAAAATCAACTCAAAATGGATTAAAGACTTAAATGTAAAACTGAAAATTATGAAACTGCTAGAAGAAAACATAGGGGAAATACTTCATGACATTGAGCTAGGCAAAAGTTTTTAAAATAATACTTCAAAAGCACAGACAATAAAAGCAAAAATATAGAAATGGGATTACATCAAACTAAAAAGCTTTTGCACCACAAAGGAAACAATAAACAGAGTGAAGATACAACCTACGAAATGAGAGAAAATATTTTCAAACTATATATCTGAGAAAGGATTAATATCCAGAATATATAAGGTACTTAACAGCAAAAAACCCAAACAACTTAAAGTGGTATAAAGAACATTGGAAACTAAAAAAGGGGGAGGGTGGGAGGGAGTGTGAGGGATAAAAACTTACCTATTGGGTATGATGTACCCTATTCTAGCGATGGGCACACTAAAAGCCCTGACTTCAGCATTATACAATTCATCCATGCAGCAAAAACACTTGTACTCTTTAATATTTGAAATAAAGTAAATAATAATAAACCTTTAAAAATGGGCAAAAGATCTTAATAGACATTTCTCAAAAGAAGGCATACAAAAGACCAATAGATATATAGAAAAATGCTCAACATTGCTAATCATCAGGGAAATGCAAATCAAAACCACAATAAGATATCACTCCACTCCAGCTAGAATGGCTACTATCAAAAAGACAAAAAAAAACAAGTTTTGGCAAGCACATGGAGAAAAGAGAACACTTACACACTGTTGGTGGGATTGTAAACTGGTAGAGCCATTGTGGAAAACAGTATGGCGGTTTCTCAAAAAACTAAAAATACAACTACTATATGATCGAGGAATTTCACTACTGGATATATAACCAAAGGAAATGAAATCAGTATGTTGAAGGGATACCTGCACTCTCATGTTTATGTTTATTGTAGCACTATTTATAATAGCTGAGACATGTGAATCAACCTACGTGTCCAACAACAGATGAATGGATAAAGAAAATGTGGTACATATTCACACCGAATACTATTCAACTATAAAAAAGAATGAAATCCTGTCATTTGCAATGACATGAGTGAAACTGGAGGACATCATATTAAGTGAAATAAGCCAGATACAGAAAGACAAATATTACATGATCTCACTCGTGTGTAATTCAAAAGAAAAATAGTTGATGTCATAGAATCGGTGAGTAAACAGTGGTAACCAAAGACTGGGGGAGGGAGGGGAAAGAAGAAGCTGAGGAGAAGTTCGTCGATGTGTACAAAGTAACAATTAGATAGGAAGAATAAATTCTAGTGTTCTATTGCATAGTAGAGTGACCATGGTTAACAGTAAAATATTGTATATTACAAAATATCTAGAAGAGAGGCTTTTGAATGTTCTCACCACAAAGAAATGATAAACGCATGAGGTGATGTATACACTAACTACCCTGACTGGATCATTATACAACGTAGATATATATTGGAACATCAAATTGTACCCCGTGAATATATACAATGTGTCAATTAAAAAAATAAATTATCAATCTTTTAGTGTCTTTTTTGTTTTGTTTTGAGACAGAGTCTTGCTCTGTTGCCCTGGCTAGAGTGTCACAGCGACAGCCTAGCTCACAGCAACCTCAAACTCCTGGGCTCAAGCGATCCTCCTGCCTCAGCCTCCCGAGTAGCTGGGACTGCAAGTATGCGCCACCCTGCCTGGCTAATTTTTTTCTAAATATATATTTTTAGTTGTCCAGATAATTTCTTTCTATTTTTAGTAGAGATGGGGTCTCACTCTTGCTCAGGCTGGTTTCGAACTCCTGAGCTCAAACAATCCGCCCACCTCGGCCTCCCAGAGAGCTAAGATTACAGGCCTGAGCTACCGCGCCCGGCCCACACCGCTTTTTTGTCAG
>CAUYSK010005153.1:0-16531 GCA_963575035.1 Avahi laniger | reverse complement strand
AAGTATGGATCCTGTTTCAGTCTTCTACATGTGGCTATCCAATTTTCCTAGCACTATTTATTAAATGAGGATTCTTTTCCTCAATGTATGACACTTTTTTTGTCCTCCTTGCCAAAGATTAGATGGCTATATGAGGATGGTTTTATATCTGGGTTCTCAGTTCTGTTCCATTACTTTCTGTCTCTGTTCTTGTGCCAGTACCATGCTGTTTTAGTTACTATACCCTTATAGTATATAGCTTGAAGTCTGGTAAATTGATACCTCCCAATTTTGCTTAAGATTGCTTTTGCTATACGGGATCTCCTCTGGTTCCATACGAAGCGTAGAATTATTTTTTCTAGATCTACAAAAAATGATGTTGGTATTTCAATAGGGATTGCATTGAATCTGTAGATAACTTTGGGTAGTATAGACATTTTAACAATGTTGATTTTGCTGACCCATGAGCATGGTATGGTTTTCCACCTGTTTATGTCCTCTGCTAGTTCCTTCCTCAGTGTTTTGTAGTTTTCCCTGTAGAGATCTTTTACCTCCTTAGGGAAAGAATTTAGGAAGAAGACCCTAAAGGAAATCACAGCAACAACAAAAATAAATAAAAAATGGTACCTAATCAAATTCAAAAGCTTCTGCACAGCCAAGGAAACTATCATGAGAGTAAACAGACAACCTACAGAATAGGAGAACACATTCACATGCTACACATCCAATAAAGGGCCGATAACTAGAATCTCTATATAACTCAGGAAAATCAGCAAGAAAAAATCAAACAGCCCTATCAAAAAGTGGACAAAGGACATGAATAGAAACTTTTAAAAAGAAGATAAACTAAAGGCCATGAAACATATGAGAAAATGCTCAACATCTCTAATCATTAGGGAAATGCAAATCAAAGCCACAATGAGATATCACTTATCTTCAGTGAGAATAGCCTTTATCAAAAAGTCCCCAAACAATAAATGTCGACATGAATGTGGAAAGATAGGAACACTCATACACTGCTGGTGTGACTGAAAACTAGTGCAACTTCTGTGGAAAGGAATATGGAGATTCCTCAAAGAGCTATAAGTAGAACTACCATTTGATCCAGCAATCCCATTACTGGCCATTTACTCAAAGGAAAAAAAGACATTCTATAAAAAAGACATCTGCACTAGAATGTTTATAGCAGCACAGTTAACAATTACAAAAATGTGGAAACAACCCAAATGCCCATCAATACATGAGTGGATTAATAAAATGTGGTATAAGTATACCATGGCGTTCTACTCAGCCACAAAAAACAATGGTGATCTTGCACCTCTTGTATTATACTGGATAGAGCTGGAGCCCATTCTACGAAGTGAAGTATCACCAGAATGGAAAAACAAGCACCATATGTACTCACCATCAAATTGGTATTAACTGACTTAACTGACCAACACTTAAGTGCATGTATAGTAGTAGTAATATTCACTGGGTGTCAGGCAGGTGGGGGAGGGAGGAGGGAATGGGTATATTACACCTAATGGGTGCAGTGTGTACCATCTGGGGATGGACATGCTTGAAGCTCTGACTCGGGTGGGGCAAAGGCAATATATGTAACCTAAACATTTATACCCCTGTAATATGCTGAAATAAAAAAAATAAAGAATTTTAAAAAGATGTTTAAAGATTATACTAGAGATGAATATTAAATGACATAAAGTGTTCATGTTATTATAAATTTAAGACATGTACAGTATTATCTCACTTTTTAAAAAATATTAATAAGATATACAATAGAAGGATACATGTCAAAATGATAAGATTGCTATGTCTGGGTGTGAGTTGGCATAGTTGGTTTTTACTTAATTGCTCTAAAAACAGCTTTCTTTTTCAAAAAAAATTTAGAAAATAGTAGAGAAAATTCAATTATGGGCAGACAGCAATAAAAATCTTTCTGGATTATTAAATCTCTTCATAGCATTTAGTCAGCAGTCTCTAGAGCACTATCAAAATTCTGTCATTCTATATTTCCCTAAAATATTTCTTAAAGAGTTGTGCTGAAATGGTCCAGGGTTTATAGCTTCAAACTAGTTTGACAAACTCGTAACACAGGAATTAAAACATGCATTTAAAAGGCAGCCAGTGCAGTTTATGAAAACAACAGTATAGTATTTGTATTAGTTATTTATGATGTCATAACAAATTATCCCTAAAACAAATCAAGCAGCTTAAAACAACATTTATTATATCATAGTTTCTGGAGTTTAAGAATGGCTTAGCTGGGTCATTCTGGCTTACGTCTCACAAGGTTGAAGTTAAGACTTTAACCTGGGATGTGGTCATTTTAGACTTGACTGGGTTTGGTTATATGGCTGGAAAATCCTCTTCTAAGATATGTTACTGAGATAGTTATGGAAAGAATGCCTTCATTCTTTTCTGATTGTTAGGAGTTGTTGATTTCTTGCCACATGGAGCTCTTCATAGAACATCTCGAGTGTCCTTATGACATGACAGCTGGCTTCTTCCTGATCAAATGATCCCAGAGAGAAAGAGAGAGAGAGAGAGAGAGAGAGAGAGAGAGAGAGAGAGAGACAGAGCAAGGAGGGAGCATGATGTCATCTATGACCTAATTATACCTCATCACGTCTGCCACATTCTATTTTTCAGAAAAGAGTCTTTTAGTCCAACACCACACCAAAGGGGAAGGGGATATGATTCCATCTTTTGAAGGGAGGATTTATCAAACAATATGTGTTCATATTTTAAAATCATCATAATATTAAACCATTATATAACAATTAGTGGACAGAAGATATTTACAGGCACCAAAATTAATAATTAGGAAAATTTTCACACAATTATTAACATGATAAAGATTAAGTTTTTTACTTTTTTCCTTAGGAAGTAGATTTGAAGAAGTAGATTTGAAGTAGATTTGAAAATAATCATATGATAGATAAACTTATAATGCCAAAATACCTTAATGTATATTTTTGAAAGTCCAGTCATTATTCTGTTAACTAGAAATACAAATAAAGACTAGCTGACTATTTTGACAGTTTTCAAGAGTTAGTACTCAATGCTATATTCCTGCCAAACAAAATACCTGTGCAGAACAAACAGGTCATTCATTTATGTTAACATTTTACTCAAAAATTCTGACACTGAATTCAGCTCATAAGATAAAAATCACCTACATTTTTATTCAAGAGTTCACCTATTATAGCAATAAAATATTAAGCACTAACTATATATATACTATGCGCATGTCACTGTGTTAGGTACTGTGATGCAATTATACACTATTTGTAAAGATGGATATGATATTTAATGATATTTAAAATATTTTATCCCTAAAATAAGTTGAAATGGGAAAATTGGGAAATATTCTTTAAACAACATGGTCATTTTTTTTTGTTTTATTTTGGTGGGTTTTTTTTTTTTTGTATAAATGTGATATAACAATCCATTGTGGTAAATCTTACTTTGATGAAATTGTTGGGAAAGTTAAGCAAAACACATTTAATATCTAAACACTTAATGGAGGACACACAGTAAATGGATGTAACCAAGAATACTTTAAGTTGTAAATTGGGTATAACTTTATTTAATTGCAAAGTTTAACCTCTTTCCACTTGATAGGCTATACCAATTTATATTAAAAAGATTGTAGTGGCCTGAATTATTGGACTCAGCTTTTTGCTCCTCTGGAGTAGTATTGTACTATACATCCATGCCCTTGCCATGGCCTCAAGATGGGCAGAGTAGACTTGCCTGCCCTTTTATTTGGGGTTTGGTCAGGTGACATTATTTGGCAAAAATATATTAGTAGGTGTGACCCAAGCAGAGGCTTTGCTCACTTGGCTTGCCCTCTTGGGCTTCTGCCATCACCGTGAGAAGTACCTCCTGAGAAACCACTGCCCCTTTACCCTGGGCTGCAGAATGAGATACTTGGAACAGACTTGAACCCAGCCAGCGGTCTGGAGCCAGCCCCAGGTGAGCCCAGCCAGCATCATGAAAAGCCAATGAACCCACAGACTAGTGTGTGAGAAAAATAAATACTTATATTTTAAATCACTAAGATTCTGGCAATAGTTGACTAATATGCTTATGCATATTTTTAATTGGTGAATTTTATTAAAATGTCTAGGATTAAATACTATTATCACAAACATGTCAACTAATTTGCATCGAAAAGAGTAAACTTATCTCCTTAATAAGTTTACAAATGCTGTGAAAAGTAACCCATTGGTACAAGAAATAATTTGGGTAAAAGCAATAAAAATATCTTAAAATCTTTTTTTATCTACTTCTGCCTCTAATTCATTGCTACAAATCAAATGGCCAGTTTAGTATCACTGGATCTTTAATTAACTTTCCTTTCTCTTTTTGACTGGTCAAAATTTCAGGTAATGTTCCATCTATGCCTGAGATCATTTAAAAATAGGAATAAGAACTCTAAATGTTTGGCAGCATGAAGAGAAGTATAGAATATAAAGTAGTTACAAATTAAGTTATACAGTCCTTAGTAAATCTAAACTGATATCACAGACCTTTAAAAATAGTAGGAAATTGTCATCTAGAAAGTTGTTAAATTACAAAATTAATATTAATTCTAGTGTAGCAGTTCAAACTGATAAATATTTTTTCATGGCTGAATCTTTTACTTTGACTCACTTTTAATGTCAGATTGTTTTACCTGGACAATCAATTCTGATCTAGGAAGTTAAAAGCAATAATACAGATTAATTTGAAAAGTGGCAGTGAAGATGCTAATAGCTTTGATTACAAGCAGAATAAACTAAATTGAATTTACGATCTCAATGAACCGGAGAGGTGAAGCTCGAGGTTGGAGAAATATAATTAAAGAAAATATGCATATTTTAAATTACTTATCTTTCTAATAGTTTTGTTTATTTCATAACTTTTTTAGTGAGCACTCACTATACAGATTTATCTAGGTAACATTTTGATAAGTGCTGTGTACGAGGGTTACTCAGAATGCTAAGGAAACATTGAAGGTTGGCCCTTAAGTTATCCTAAGTGAAAGATCATTATATTGGAAGGTGTCCAGAATAACAGGGCTTCCAGAACAACGTGTCTTCCAAGATGAATCTGTCACTTAGGATTCTTTCTGATGAAAATAACAGAATCTCAACTTGCTACTTTAAATAGGGGATTTATTGAAAGGATAACCAGGGTTTACAGAATTGATGGAAGGCTGGAAGACCAGGTTTGAAAATAGACTGGAAAAAAATATGCTTTGGAGGACTAAGAAGTAGAAGGTACCACAGCTGTCTTTTGGCAGAAAAATCTGATAAGGACGCTACTATCATTGCCCAGGGCATGGTTATTGCTACTCTCATTTTGATGTCATTTGCTGAAAATTCAAAATAAGCACCCACTTAGCCAAGCATAGTTTATATTCCATCATAGTTTATACTCCATCATAGTGGTCATTTTTCAGAGTTCTGAGAGAAGATGATCTGCCTCTTTTGGTTTTTTAGTGGAAGATGGGACACTGTTTTCCATTCAGATTACAAAAAGGATTCCCCACATAGCATGGAAGGACAATTGGATGCTGCATGTCCAAAATGATAACAAATATCCAGTACTGGAGTCTTGATATAAGACTGTTCCCCTGGTATGTGGTGATACAGAGTAGGGGGTGGTGTGTGTTTGTACATGGCAGCAGCTTAGGGGTTGAGTAGACAAGTATAATTTCAGACAGAGGAAGAGCTTGTACAAAGTTATTAAGGAGGGAGAGCTCATGCTATGTTCAGGAATCTTAAAATAGATTGCTATCAGAGAAGCGTGGAGCTCAAAAAGAAGACTAGTAAAAAACAACAGAACAAAATTTAACGTGTTGGCAGTGATAAGTGTTTGAAAGCATAATTATGCCATACTCAGGGGTTAGGATTGTTTTGACAGGCTGATTTTCCTAATTGCCAATTAATGGTCATTTCAGGATTTTAAATTTGGAACAAAAGTATCAAATTTGTGTTTTCAAAACTTCAGTACAGATAACTTATTAAAGGAAGAAAGGGAAGGTATGATCTTGTTAGTTTTATTTATCTTATAAACTTTTTAAGTATTTTTTCCTTTATCTTTAGACTTTATGGGTCTCCCATTGGCTCAGTGTTATCTCGACTCTAAGGTTATACCGATATTATCTTGAAATTATTTTCAATTATTTCTTAGGCCAGGTGTGGAAGGCCTATGCAGATTGCTTGAGCTCAGGATTTGGAGACCAGCCAGAGTAAGGGGGAGACAACCCGTCCCTGCCACCATCTCTACTAAAAATTTTACTGGTATGGTGGTGTGCACCTATAGTTCCAGCTACTTGGGAGGTCGAGGCAGAGAATTACTTGAGCCCAGGAGTTTGAGGTTGCAGTGAGCTATGATGACACTACTGCACTCAACTCCAGGTGACAGAGGGAGACTCTATCTCAAAAAAAAAAAAAAGTTATACACTAAGACTGGATCATGATTAAAATCTAATTGGAGCAAATCTAAAAAATCACGAGAATGAAAAGAATAAACAGAAATTAAATTATTTCTTATTTTAAGTTTTAATTCCTCTGAAATTCTTGCTATAGTGTGAGACAGTGGTTTAAATTTATTTTCTTCCGAATTGTGCTCCAACTCTACAATTTTTCCTACTGAATTAAAATGACAAGTTTATCATATGTAAATTTCTATGCTTTTTCTTTTATTCTATATATATATGGGGGGGGAGAGAGAGAGAAAGAGAGAGAGACCAATAATTTAAAAGGTTTTCACAGTAAGTTTTAATATGAAGCAAGCCAAACCCTCCTACACTTGCTTCTTTTTAAAAATTTTCTTGGCTGATCTGACATTTATTCTTCTAAGCGAACTTTAAAACCATTTCATTCTTCACCCCTACTGTCCTTAAATACACACACACAGACACACATTTTGGGATTTAAAGTGTATTTGCATAAAGTTTTTATGTTAACTTTAAGAGGTTAGTTTTTTTAATTTTATGAAGCATTTCCTTCAAGAATTATGTTTTTCTATTTGCTGAGGTCTATATTTATGCCACTAAGCTGTTCTTATACAAAGACAAGTTATATATTTCTGTTTATTGAGATTCATTGTTTGGTGTATAATATGAGTCGAGTATCTAACTTAATTCCCCCATTTCCACCCCATAGGGGAGGAACATTGAAAATTGAGAATGGCCTCACCCTTTTCTCACATCTCATTATTTTAACGGGCATTATAAAAGCTGTAAACATATAAACTCTTTCAAGGTTTTCTTTCCTTTTTTTTTTTTTTTTGACATTTCATTTTTTGCCATGGGAAAATTAGTTTGTTTGCCATGCCTCGACATCAGTTCTTTCCAGTCACAACGTTTACATTTTTGAGTTCTTAATTTTGATAATTAAAGTGAGCTGCCCTTCGAGTGGTTTATTTTGAGCTGTTTAATTTGAAAGTGTAGGAGGAGTGGGGGAATAATTTGTGAATTCTTCCTTATATAAACATCTCCTGTTGTCTTCCCTATAGAATTCATGGGTAACTCCTTTTTTCTCTAAATGCACTACAGGTTTAACTTATTTTTATATTATGGAGAAGAATGTTTAAGTCAACCTTCTTTTCAATTCCTTTATGAGTAATCTGGTTCTATTTTTTAAGTTTTTAACATTTTTTTCCAGATTTCTTGAAATTAAAACAAACATCAAGCCATGTTTACGTGCAGCTGTCTTTTTTTAGTAATTTTACCTGGAATATAGTAAGCACTCTTGATTTGCTTCCTCAGGTCATTTTATTTTGGGGGATCAAAAAGGTTTTTTCCCCCTCTACCAAGTCTTTGACCTTATTTACATTTTTGTTCTCTTTTTCTGGAACATATTCCATGTGAGTTGAAATTCTAGGATTTGCTTTCTAACATATATATTTTATAGTCTTTCCAAATTTCACTTCTGTTATTACCCTTAAATTACTGCTCTAATAGGAAGGCTGTGTTTCAGAGAATCCTGGGATCAGATATTGTAATTTGTATTAACTATCAAAATATACTCAAAAAACAAAATCAGAAAGACTTACTGGCGCTTATTATAAACAGAAACTTAATTCAGGATTGATGTGTTTAAAGTTCATATCAGTTACATTTTCTTTTGAAATCTTAATTTTTTAAGGCAGTTTATTTCACAGGACAATCCCTGTATATTGGCTTTGCATTAATCAGAAATGTTCTTCCCAATTATTCCATACAGTAAAACTCTTGTGAACAGTTGTAAAATATATGAAGTTGCTCGCTGGTAGACACAGGAATTTTATAAAGATTTTATAAGGATTTAAACTGGATATTTTATTGGCTACTGCCTTTAAAAACAGGCATTCTTTTGAGTTTAAATTTGCCCCCTTGTGGTACTACGTAGCAGAACACACTGGGCCCTCCTCGCTGAGGACACTGGCGGCTCCACATTTCCTGTGTAAGAGAATTTAGGATCATCAATTTGATTCAAAGACAAAGCTATCTTTGTGTAACAAGCATGCTGTTTCTACTTTTTAACTTTAGATTGGGAGGCATGGAGGTAGGCTTTGGAGGCGGCATTAAGACACTGAGGAGACATCGAAAACACTGCCAAACACTTCCTGCCGCGGCTGCGGGCTGGATATCCAAAGTACGTACAATATGTAAGACAAATCATTACTATGCGCTTTATCGTTGTATTTTAAAGCTAATAAAGGTCTTTCACACAACATAGCATTTATTCTTTCGAAACCGAACACAGCGTGGAGGCGGCACAGGGCACAGGGAACGTACCTGCAAGTCCTGATTGGCTAAGCCCTGGTCACGAGGCGGTGAGAGAGCAACCTGCGGCTCCCGGAGCGTCCTTAGCAACCAGCCGGCGTTCGCACCACCGGAGCGCGGGGGAGAGTGGCTGCCAGGTCCTGCTTCTGAGGGCTGGGGAGCTTAGGCTATTGCCACATTCGCCACATCAGGGCAAAGCGGAAGAAGTACGCGTGGGAGCGCTGAGCCTCCTTTCTCAGCGTCCCATAGCTCTGGCTGTTAGAAGAAATCTCTGCTACTCGCGGGCCCAGGCGTGGCCCGCCGTCCCCGCCCCTCCTGAGAATCCGGGCGGTCTAGCCTGGGACAGCCACCGGGTCATTTGATAGGGGAGGCTTTTTGCTGAGGGGACTAAAGGAGGTGAGGAACTTTCTTATTGCTATGAATGGGGGAATTCACTTGATTTCCTCGGGATTCTCTTACGCTAGGACAACCCTTAATTCAGAAGCCCGCATGTTGGGCTGAACAGTCAGTCATACGTCCTTGTGTTTTTGGTGAGATTGCATTTATGATTATTATTGTTATTATTTGTACTCACACTGTTTTGCACTTGAGGGAAAGTTCAAAAATTTTTCTGTGTGTTTGTGTGTGTGACAGGAGGGGCGTTGGAGACGTGAAATAAGCATTTTTAAAAGCAATGAATCTTGAGAAAGAGATCCAAGTTATCGATTCGGAAAAATTTCTAGGACGGAATAAGACTGTGGTAGGAGTCTCTTATTTCCCTTATTTTAACGGTGTAGCTGAACGGAATCTATCTCTTTGGTGGTCTTTGGTCAAATTACCCTTTGCTCCCTAGGGTTAGTCTTCTAAATCTTGTATTTTCTAATGCATGTTACCTTTCTAAAGGCTTAATATAATTTTAATATTATCTAGTTTTCAGAAAGAGTTTGTCTTTTAAAGTATTCATTTCCAACCTTGTTTTAACTGGAGCTTTTTAAAAAATACAGTAGGGATTAATATTAAAACTTTAAAAAGAAAATTGGGGTTTATACGGGTTGCAGACGAGCTGCCAAGCATCCAGGCAGCTTGCTAAAGCCATTTTATGAGCTGGAACATATCTCTTTAAAATATAAACATTCTTTGTTTTGATGCTCCACGTAAATCTTTAGGTTCTAGGTGAGTACGAGATTTTTATTTCAGTAGAAACAATTCTGCATGAACCTTTATGTTTTTATGAGTAATACTATATTCTTATTGAACATCTGATTCATTATTACTATGAATTATTATATTATTCATTCATGTTCATGATTAATTTGGTAAGTGTTCTCTCGAAGTTCATTGTCCATCCAGAGCTCCTGGTAAAGTGTCTGGTCACAAGTGCTTAGCGTTTTCCTAAATGTGTCATGCATGTGATTCTAGGAGATGGTAGTCTAAAAGGTTTCTCTGGTCAATAAATTTAGGAAAAACTACACATCACTCTGCTACTCAGAGAGATTCACAGTGCACATTAACACATTTAAAACTCTGAGAAATCTTATAGTATGTAAAGCTATTTAATTTTGTTTAATCCAGTGTTTCCCAAATTAATTCCCCAACAAAAAACTCTTTTGAGGTAATTTCATCCCAAGAAGCTTTATTCCACAGAATATACATTAGTAATTACTTCTAAACTAAACACTATACTTTTTATTTATTTTTTATTTTTTTGCACTCAAAGTGGCAGATTTTATGTTTTATTTTTTATTTTTGAAAATACTATTATTTTACTTATTGTGAATTTGTCTCATCGTCATTCATGAAATATTTCAAATTCCTATTATGTGAAAGACATAGTTCTATATGCTGAGAATATAGCAGTGGTGAAGACAATGGCCCTAACATCATGGACCAGAAAATTAGATATTACTCACAGAGGAATAGATTGGCACATTGACCATGATCAGATAATTTGCTCCCAACCCCTGTTTTATTCCTAACTTTTTGTTTTGTGCAATGAGCTATAAGATAGTACCTGGTGTGAGGGTTCAGCATGCAGGATTGCTATAATCGTAGTGGTCCTCACGTATGAAATGAAAATTACACCTGACAGGTACAATGTATACTATCTGAGGGATGGACATACTTACAATTTTTTTTTTTAATGAATGAACATTCTCTTTTTTTTTTTTTTATTCCAATGTATTGTGAGGGTACAAACATTCTAGTTACACTTTGTGTCTTTGCCTCACCCAAATGCGGGTTAAAGTCGTGCCCTTCCCTCCCTTTAGTGCTCTCCATGTCCTTTAGTTATAGATTTGCCCCCCATTCCCCTAATCCCTAGAGAGTATTTCTGCCATGTGATCACGCTAGTGTTGATCAGTTAGTACCAATTTGATGGCGAGTATAAATGGATCCCGTTTTCTGCTCTTGTCATACTTACAATTTTGACTGAAATGGGCACAAAAGCAATTTGTGTAACCAAAATATCCATACCACTGTAATATTCTGAAATATTCTGATATTAAAAAAGAAAGAAAATTACATGAGAAATATATATGACAGACTAACTCTGCATCATGCTGTCTGTACTTTTTATTTTTGCCTGTATTTCCATAAAACCAAAGGAATTAGTTTCCTTAAGATGTTTCTGAACTCATTACAATGCCAAAGAAAATGGATCTTTTCATAAAAAAAAATACTACCTTAGTAAATTATTTTATTTCTATTATTTTGCATTGCCTTTTCAACTGTAATATGACAAATCGCTTGCTAAATTTATATTTATTATTAGAATTACTAGCTCCTTACTACAACATGGCAAGTTTTTTGTTGTAATCATGTTTTTAACATTACAATATCTAGTATGTAGCAGGTGCTCTGTAACTATTTAACGAATGAATAAATAAAAGAATCATTGGTTTCTTTTTTAGAATGCTTTTCTGTAGAAGTCTAGCTAAATGATTTTAACAGTAACCCACCAGAAAAAAAAATGATGAGAACCTAATCTCAGGCCATGAGGTGGAGATATTAATAATATATTTATATAATATATTAATAATATATAATATAATATATAATAATATATTAATAATATATTTTGTATGTAAAACATGGTGGGATCTGATTACTGATTGGTTTGAGCTGTGACAATGAGCATAGAGTTGAAGATAACTCTAAAATTCCTAGTTTGTGAGTTTGGGTGATCATATTAAATGGGATTTCAAAAAAGTACTGGATTAAGGGCAGCATTTGGGGACTCGGAGTGGGGAAATAATGAGTTGAGTTATGGACAGTTAGTTTTTCTAAGTACTTTTCTTCAAGTCGGGTACACAGAATACAGCCAGAAAACAAATCTAGACCTCAAAAGAGGTCAAGACTGAAGACAGGGACTTAGGAGTCATTGGTCTACAGTGTGATTGACAGGATGGGAATGGATGGTAATAACGTCAGAGAACTGAGAGTGTGGAAATAAGGGTGTTCTGGCCACAGGGTTGATGTGAATATCAAAAGATATAATGAAAGTGAAAACGCTTTGTAAACTAAAGTCCCATGTAGAAGTTATCGCTATTATTAATTCCAGAAGGCTCCCTGAAGAAATAGGTTTGAACGAGGTTTTCAGGAAGACGTGGGATATCCTAGAATTGTATTTGATTAAATATAGCAGAAACTCAACTCCAGCATCTTAATTCAACTAAATAGGGATTTATTTTTTCCAAAAAGAAGACAAAAAGTAGGAATCTCAGAGCTTGTGTGATAGCTCTCTAATGCCATAAAGGTTTCAGCTCCTGTCTTTGTGTCTTAAAATCTTTTTATGTGATTTTCCTCTTCATGGTCATCTTCAGATAGCAGGATGACTTTCCTATCATCACTCTTGTGTCTGCCATCCAAGGAGGTTAAAGAAATAGGAACGGAAAAGAAGAAGGTGCAGGGCCTCTATCAGGAAAGTCAACTTTACCAAAATTATTTACTAGGCTTTAGCTAGAACTTCTAGTTGTAAAGAAAGCGTCAAGAGAAATGTTGTTTTGTTGTTCTTTAGCCAAGGATATTGCCACTCCAGAATAAGGGTTGCTTTAATAAAGAGGGGAAGCACGAATAATAAAAAGGGGCAGAATAAAGCTAGCTGTACCAAGGAGCATAGCAGTCACAAGGGGTATAGATGATAATGTATATGGGGGAAATCATGTAAATAGAAGTAATGGTTTACTAATAGCTAATATTTTATACAGATTTTGAGATTTACGAAATATTCATTTGGCATCTAATTTAATCATAATGATATTCCTGGATTATAATCTCAGTAGGCTCCCAAATATAAACAATTTGTGATCAATGTATTAGCCAAGAAGTAGGCACAATTCATCATATTTGAACTTTATTACATTGATAGAATTATATAATGGAGATTTTCACAAACAAGAAAACACACAACTTCACCTGTCTCTTGAATTCAAGTTTTATTTATAATGGAATGGATCATCTCCAAATTACCTGTTGATTTGTCTAATGCTTTAAAGAAACTTCTTCAATTGAAAATGATGATCACTTTCAAAACTCAACAAGAGTAAATAGAAAATCTGAATAGGACTATATCTATTAAAGAAATTAAATCAATAATTAAAACCTTCTAAAATAGAAAGGTCCATATGGGTTCCCTGATGAATTCTGTCAAACATTTAAGGAATAAATTATACCAATTCTCTACAAATCTCTTTCAGAAGACAGAGGGAGAGGAAATACTTCCTAACTCATTCTATGAGGTCAACATTACCCTAAGACAAAAATTAGACACAGACATTACAAGAAAATGAAACTATAGACCAATATCTCTTATGAACATAGATCCAAAATCTTCAACAAAATATTAGCAAATTTAATTCAACAATATCTAATAAGAATTAACTCTGTGTCTCCTCCTGCTTCTGCATTTGTTAACTCCCACCAACATCCAGACAGATAAACAAACACACAAATGAAAACACTGTGACTGTGGTAGCCAGCCTTTGAGATGGCTTCCAGCAATCTTTGCCTCTTGGTATTCACACCGTTTTGTAGTCCCTACTCACATTGAATCATGGTCAGTCTGTATAACTAATGAAATATGTTGGCATTAAGTAATGGCATAAGGCTTTGCAAGGCTAGACATTAAAGGCATTGCAGCTTTCATCTTAGTTTCTTGGGTTGTTCTCTCTCGGGGAAGCCAGGCTTCATGAGAAGAGAGCACTCAAGTAGCTCTGAGGAGAAGCCTACGTGAAGAGGAACTGAGGCCTGCCACCAACAACCAGCATCAACTTGCCAGCCAGGTGATCCAAACCCCACTTAAATCTTTACATGGCTGAAACTTCTAGCTGACATCTGACTGAAGCTGCAGCTGCCATTTGACTGCAACTTCAGCTGCCATTTGACTGCAACTTCATGAGAAACCCTGAGCCTGTTCTGTCCAGTCATGCTGCTGACAAATTCCTAATGCAGAGAAACCATGAGAAATAATAAACGGTTATTATTGTTTCGAGGCAGTAAATTTTGGAATAGTTTGTTATACAAATTAGATAACTAATATAATAGCCAAGCTTCTGGGGAGTTTAATTAGTTTTCTAAAGGTGTGGGGGTATTATGAAAAGGGGATTTCACTGCACAAGAACTTTTATTTCTGCCATGTCCCTCCTTCTCTCATCCTGTCTTCCATTTCCACCCGACTCTGTCTTAATCTTCTACAACCTCCCACTCATCCCCATCGCTCCCAACAGGCAATGTTAGCTCTGTCGTAACTCCTTCTTCTGGGGTTCCTTTTCCTGAGCTCCCCTGGAATTCTAATAAATAAAATTGTATTTCTCATTTTGTTTTAAACTAAGCCTTTCTTATTTAGGGGTCTAACATTAAAACAGGTAAAAAGGAAGCTGCTCTAGTGGAACAGGCTAAGGAAGCAAACCTCATGCCCTGCTACTTCACAGACACCAACATACAGAGACATATGCAAGCACACACACAATACACAAACCCGCATATAGGATAGCCTGTGAGCCATTCTGTGGAACATAGTTTGCACTTCAAAATTCTAGATCAATATTTTCCAAGGCAGAAAGGTTGTGCTATCATCATCTTGATAGCAACAATTCTTAACTCATGAAATACTCTCTCTCAGAATTAGGGGATGTATTCATCAACCCTGTACACCGGGCACTGAATATCCTTCATCACAATCTTGGACATTATGACAAACAGAAGCACATCTATACATTTCCAGATATTGCCAGTAGGTGGTACTGCCCCTGATAGTTAGAACCATTTCTTAAACCACAAAAAAAAAAAAAAAAATTGTTTCTGTAGCAGCCAGACCATTACATTAGAGAGTTGAATGCCAGGACAACATTTTGTTGGTATTACACAAAATACATTATTGTTCGTTGTAATGTCATATATTTATGTTGAGTATAAGAGATTGCCTCATGAAACTATTCTTACCTTGAGGAGGTTATTCATTACATTATATTCTATCTTCTTTATGGTGGCTTTGGAAAAAACGTCTTGTTACTTTACCAGGAAAAACTGCTTCTCCCGCAACTGGTTTGTTTTTAAGCTTATAGGCACAGTAAATTGTGGCCTTGAGCATTAATTTAAGACAGATTTTTAGCATATCTCCAACAAGTGACTATATATGATTTTGTGGCACAAATCTTATATGGATCTCACTCCATCTCTACCTTACTTTCTTATTCTATTTTATTCTCTTTTTTTGCCAACTTAAAATTCAATTTTATCTTGCATTTATTTTTGGAACCCATCTTAAAGACTTTTAGACCCTTAAGCATGCATTAATGTAGAGTGGTATATTAATAAGAGGACTTATAATCGAGCACAAAGCCCTGAGTCAGGATTCTAGTCCAGAAAGTGTATGATTTTATCTGAGGCAAGTCAGAATATATTTAATTGAAAGCTCTGCTTTACATGAGAAGCTGGGCCAAATGTTGATTTGGACAAAAGTGAACATAGTAAAGTGGGAAAAAGTGGTTTAAAGGCTGGCATCAAAATGACTCTTACACAGAGAACTGTCATGGAGAGTTCCACTTGAGCCAAGACCCATTGTGCTTCTTCATTCCCCAGCTTAACTTGAGTTAAGCTCCTCTACAGATGTGGCCAAAAAGATGGGACTTCCTTTTCCAGAGGCTCCCAATTAAGGGTTTGTGTATCTTACTAGGAGGGGTGGCCTGCCAGTATTTCTAACCCCTTCCAGCTACAAGTTGAAGAGGCTAAATTCCTGGTGTTTGTGCCTGAGAGGTTGGCGTTCTCTTCCTCCACCCAGTCCCCATTCATAAGAAAGAGTCTCAATATTAGGTTCAGCAAGTCAAGAATCTTTTTTTTTATTTTAGCATATTATGGGGGTACAGATGTTTAGGTTACATATGTTGCCCTTGCCTCCCCCTCCAAGTCCGAACTTCAAGCGTGTCCATCCCTCAGATGGTGCACATTGCACTCTTTGTGTATGCATATACCCGTCCCCTCCTCCCCCCTTCCCCCTGCCCGAAATCCAATAGATGTTATTCTTATATGTGCATTTATGTGTTGATCAGTTAATACCAATTTGATGGTGAGTATATGTGGTGCTTGTTTTTTCATTCTTGGGATAATTCACTTAGTAGAATGCGTTCCAGCTCTATCCAGGAGGATACAAGAGGTGCTGTATCACCATTGTTTCTTAAAGCTGAATAGTACTCCATGGTATACATATACCACATTTTATTAATCCACTCATGTATTGATGGACACTGGGTTGTTTCCACATCTTTGCAATTGTGAATTGTGCTGCTATAAACATTCGGGTGCAGGTGTCTT